>JARQOC010000003.1:585982593-586153905 GCA_033576535.1 Allobates femoralis
GCGAAGTCCTTCAACTGGACCCCGGAGGCCAAAGAAGCCTTCTCAAAATTAAAGCGCTCCTCCGAGGCTCCTACCTTGCACCGACCAGAGGCAAACATACAATTCATTGTAGAGGTAGATGCCTCCTCCATAGGGGCAGGAGCTGTCCTCTCCCAAAAATACTCTTCGGGTCGGTTAGTCACCTGTGGGTTTTTCTCCAAAGCATTTACCTCGTCGGAAAGAAACTATTATATCAGGGATTGTGAATTGCTGGCCATCAAATTGGCATTAGAGGTGTGGCGACACCTTCTCAAGGGTGCCGTTTATCCATTCATTATCTTCACCAACTATAAGAACCTGGCTTATCTCCAGTCCGCCCAGAGGTTCAACCCCCGGCAATTCCGGTGGTTCCTGTTCTTTGTCCGTTTCAATTTTGAACTGCACTTCCGGCCTGGCAGCAAAAATGTCAAGGCTGATGCCCTGTCAAGGTCCTTCCAGCTTTCGGATATGGAGGAGAATCCTTCCATATCAGGGGTGGGCAGCCCAAGGCCTCGAGGGCCCACACAGTCCAGGTTTTCTGTATATCCTTAGGATTTGACAGTTGGAACCATCACCTGTGCAGGAGATTAAATTACCAACTGTCAAATGCTAAGGATATACAGAAAACCTGCACTGTGTACGGTCCCCGAGGCCTGGAGTTGCCCACCCCTGTTCCATATGATTGACCCTACCAAGATAATCACTGTGGCTCCCTTACGTATAGCTGGACTTCCGCCGGGTAAGACCTTCGTGGCACAGGATAAGATGAAGACTGTCCTGTCATAGGGACACTCGTTAATAATTAAGAATTGGAGCTAAAAAGTCTCACTCTTTAATCTCCCATCACTATTGGTAGCCTACTATCCGTCAAGATGTCCATGATTTTGTTGCTTCATATCCATCTTCTGCTAGAAATAAGGTGTCCAGAAAGTTGCCGGCTGGACGTCTACTGCCTCTCCCAGTTCCGTCAGCTCCTTGGCAACACATAGCCATGGATTTCATTACGGATCTTCCCTGCTCCTCCGGCTGTACGGTCATATGGGTAGTTGTGGATCGCTTCTCTAAAATGGCCCACTTCGTTCCTTTGCCCGGTCTACCATCCGCTCCTGAGTTGGCCAAGATATTCATCGAACACACCATCTGGCTCCACGGATTTCCTCGCCATGTCGTGTCCGATAGGGGAGTCCAGTTCACTTCCCGGTTCTGGAGGGCGCTGTGCAAGCATATGGACATCACATTGGACTTCTCCTCTGCCTATCATCCTCAGTCCAACGGGCAGGTGGAGCGCATTAACCAAGTCCTCACCACCTATCTTCGGCACTTCGCCAACGCTCATCACGATAACTGGACCTGTCTCCTTCGGAATTTGCTTACAACAATCACTCTAGTGAGTCATCAGCTAAATCTCCTTTTGTCATGGTATTCGGGCAACATCCTGGATTGCCTCTTCTGATCTCCTCAGTGTCCAGCAACCCGGCAGCTGATGCATTGTCCGTGGATTTCTCCAAAATCTGGAGAGAGACCAGAGACGCTCTTACACAAGCCTTCGGCAGGACGAAGAGACATGCTGATAAGAGACGTCTGGATTCACCATATTTTCTCCCGGGCGATAAAGAGTGGCTTTCTTCCAGATATGTCAGGCTGAAGGTGTCATCCTACAAGTTGTAGCCGCATTATATCGGTCCCTTCGAAGTCCTGGGACGCATCAACGACATTGCCTACAAGCTGAGACTGCCTACCTCGCTTTGCATCCCTAACTTCTTTCATGTCTCATTGTTGAAACCAGTGGTGCTTAATCGCTTTCATCCAGCCTCTGGCACTGTGCCACGTCCTCTCAACTCCGAGAATGTCTATGAAGTCAGGGACATCCTTGCCATGAAGTAGAGGAAAAACCCTCCTCCTAATTGACTGGGTTGGCTTTGGTCCTGAAGAGAGGGAGCCGCGGGAGAACATTGATGCGACACACATTCTGGCAAGGTTCTTAGCACGCCTTCGGAGGAGGGGGCATGAGGGAGAGGGTACTGTTAGGTCCTCTGGCACCGCTCCCCAACTCACCTCCCCTGGGTCTGCATCCTCTGCTCCTCTACCGATTGGGCATCTGGCGTCCAGGTGTGCTTTGTCTTGGAGCCATCGCAACGTCCCCTTCCTGTCTGCTGACCACTGGGCTCACACATCAGCACACTACAATGGTCAGAAGTCATGAACCTAATCAGCGGTGCACTAGGTACGGTCACGCTTCTCCCCTGTGAATGTAGGGGCCGACACGGCTCAACCTGACACTCCGCTTGACCAATAGCTGTCTGTCCTCCGGTATATCAAGCCATCTCCACTGATGGGAGGGGTGTCCATTGCCCCATGAAGTCTTTGCCCCCCTGAAGACATCATTGTTACTGTCGATATTTATATATGTTTATCTTTTAGACTTATTACGAATAGTTTGTACTAAATGCCTTTTTGAAATTATCAGTTTTTGTGTAACATAAATCTGAAAGTTACATCATGTACCAACATGTGATTATTTTTAAACTCTGCAACTGTAAATCTTTTTAACTTCATTCTTTGTGTGCTGGACTGTTTGTGCAAAGTAAGGGTATGTGCTCACGGTCCGGAGGAGCTGCGTGTTGGACGCAGCTCCTCCGGACCTGGGGGAAGCCGCGGGTGGCCGCAGAGAGACTGCAGCCACCCCATACTCACCATGTGCGGCGGGTGTAGGGCGGCTTCTCCATGCAGTCTCTCTGTGGCAGCCGCTTCCGACTCCGCAGCATGAAATGAACATGCTGCGGAGGAGCGGACTCCCGGGAACCCGCACTACAGCTCCAAAGATGCTGCAGGCGGGTTATGCATAGTGAGGATGGGATTTCTTGAAATCCCATCCACTATGCTGATACTGTACAACGCAGCGTTTTGGACGCAGCGCAAAGACGCTGCGTCCAAAACGCTGCGTCTCCTGATCGTGAGAATGCACCCTAAGAGGTGCTTTGGTCCTCCCCTACAGATGCTGAAGAACAAGCCATAGGCCTCTGGACTGAAGTTGTCAGAAATGGAAATGCAAGATACTGCACACACTCCTGTAGAACAGGGCTGAGCTACTTCAGTTCTCAAGTGCACGTTTTCAGGATTCAGTTAGCATTGCACAATTATCACATGTGCTGGAATTATCACATGTGCAAGTGATTAAATTACCAACTATTGCAATACTTTGAAAATCCTGAAAACATGCACTGTTTGAAGTTTTAAAAGTTTATAATCCAGCTCACCTGTTTCTTTTGTGCTCCAGAGAATTCCCAAAACATCCAGAAAAACCTTTAAGGTCCGGCACCAAAAGTTCTTTGTTCCAAAAAGATTTCTTTATTGATTTACAGCATAAAAAGCATAACCTCCTTATGTGCCTCATTATGACTAAGAGGCACCTTAGCCTTGAAACATGTAAACCAGTGCCCGGGATAGCTTGTATCTAATCGGACTATTCTATAGCCTCGATTTTCCATGCTTTTTATGCTGTAAATCAATAAAGAAATCTTTTTGGAACTAAGAACTTTTGGTGCCTGACCTTAAAGTTTTTTCTGACTGTTTGAAGTTTCCCACCCCTGGTCTAGAAGTCTTTGTAGATTCCTTGAGCACTTCCACCACAATTTTGGCTCTCCCTGGACTTTCTCAAAAGCATATGGGGGGTCACATTCACAGAAAGCATCCCCCATATGCTGTGAGATCAGGCAAGCAGGCAGTCACTGTAGACAGTGTGCCAAGTGGTGTGTCAAGTGGTACTGTCAAAATGAATACTGCTGTTCTGACTCAAACGGTCACACAGGAGTTATTCCATGAGTTTGAACTATACTGCACTTCTAACACGCTGTCTCACAATACTAGCGAGATATACCCACTACATCGAGTGCTATATTGCGGCTCGTGTTACAAATGCTGAGGCTACTGAGGTTTTCTCAGGTGACACAGAAGGATTCCCTGCTGTGTGATACCCCCTGTGTGATCTGGGACAACCTTAGTTAAGTTATGGCTTACCACACTGCCGGAACCCATGTAGTGCCTGCTAACATATGGGCGATCCATTCACTGATCTTACCCCCATTTGCTGTGAATACTTTAGCATTTATTTGGGTTTCAATATTTTTGTTTTTTTTTCTAATAATTTTTTTACATTCTTTTGGGGGGCGGTTAGGTGGAATGGGAGTCTTTAAACAAATGGATTTCAATTAGGGATGAGCAAGTACTGCAATATTCGGACTCGCTATACTCGCAACGGGTAGGTCCCGATACTCGGTACTCGTTGCAAGTATAGCGAGTCCGATTACTTTCGCAGTGCATCTATAGATACTCTGCGAAAGGACCCTAAAAGTGAATAAAAGGTGTTAAAAATAATAAAATTACATACCTGTCCGACGCCTGCACTGAGACCGGCAAAGAAAGACCCGGGACGTCACAACCAGGGGATCGCTAGTGGCCACCTGATTGGCCAGATTGCAAGGTCCTGGCAGTACAGCTAGGACCTTGCAATCTGGCCAGTCAGGTGGCCACTAGCGATCACATGATTGTGACATCTCGCCATCTGATTGGCCAGATCGCTACCGGCCATCTGATTGGCTGAAAGTCACAGATCCTTGTCATCCAGTGTTCGCAGGTCTTCTGGGACGGTTCCAGGGTCTTCTTTGCCGGTCCCGGTGCAGTCGTCGGACAGGTGAGTATGTAATTTTATTATTATTAACAACTTTTATTCACTTTTAGGGTACTTTCGACTCGCTACTCCCGAGTAATCATAAGATACTTGGAGAATAGCGAGTACCCGAATACCGCTACTATTCAGCAAGTTCCGAATAGTAGCAAGTATACTCGCTCATCCCTAATTTCAATGCAAAAAAGGTTAAAGAAGAATGTATTGGGGTTAATTTTCAAATTAAATATTGATGGGTGCAGTTTTTAGAATGTTGTCACGATTGAGTATTTACTGTCACATAGGCCCCATAAAGTCACTTCAAATATGATGTGAACCCTAAGAAAATGGTTTTGTAAATTTTGTTGGAAAAATTTAACTTTAAACCCATAATTAAAAGCAATGATAAAAATGGGAGCTGATCACTGTCAACTCCCTCCTTCATCTGCCCACTGTGCCTTTGATCTGACAGCTCAGCTCAGCAAGCGCGATGACATCACTTCATCACGTCCATTGTACAGAGCAGTAAAAACACAGTTTAAGAGCATTCCTTGCCAAAACCAAAGCAGCGTGTGATAAAAAAGAGGTTTTTTTTTTAAATCAGTGAGTACATAATGGCCATAAGACTGTGCATTATATTATCTGACCAGAGCATGCGCTGTGCATTATCCTATGTGGAGGACTATGAGAAGTGCATTATAATATATGGAGGACTATTATAATATTTGAAGGGCTCTAAGGCTCTAAGACTTTAAACTTTGTGAAGGCTTATTTGAGGGTAATTTTAATGTATGAAAGCAATTATAGAGTGTGATGAATTGTGTGAGGTATAACGTACTGTGCACATGGCAGTGTGGCAACCATTAAACTGTTTGGAGGCCTAGTGGGGGACATCATACAGTGTGAAGCCGCATGAGGGCCATTGTACTGTACATACGTCCATTATACTGCATGGAGGGCTGTGTGTTGGTCACAGTTGAGGATTATACTGTGTTCCAGTCACTGTACTTTCATATACAGTGTTGGGGGGCACTTCTGTAGGCATCATACTTTATGGATGTAATGACAGGGGACTCTAAGGACATCAATAGAAGAAGAATTACTTTGAAAGGGTTGAACAGTTGTTGCATACAGTATGTTATTATGTGACCCAGCTGAATATTATTATTATTATTTTTTTTATTTTTTTTTGGGGGGGAAGGAGCATTTTGACTTTCTACTATTGGGCACCTGTGATTTCTGTGTATATCCCTGCTTACAAATACTGAACATGTGCACGTGGCCTTAGTGATATAATACTCTCTAGAAATATATTTGGCAATTGAAAGTTTCCAAATGTAACTTTAAATCTAATCTTAGTGTTTGACAGATCATTATATATTTTTTTTTTTAAATCACACAAACCCTTTGTTCAGCTGCTAAGTTTAGAGACTGAATAACCTCAGGCTTCATTACAGGTTCCAGGTGCTGAAAAAATAACCTCATGCAAGTTGATGATGGACAGTTTTTCAGTAAAAATTACCATAATATTCAACATTGAGACAATTCTTATCTAATTATTATAACGTAAATGTTAACAATGATGACAGGTTGGGAAATGTTGTAGCAATTTTCTTTTACACTATACGTGACATTGTATATACTGTTCCTAAAAATAAAATATGTTCATTATGTCTCATATGACATATAACAGGGGATTTAATTAGAATTAATATACTGATCAACAGTTATGCCCATAAGGTTACAAACCCTAGGCACAAAATTGCATACCATTTTATTCAAGAAAACATAAGTGGAAAAACATGTGTGTTTTTTTTAAATATGATAATACATAATATTATTTTGGTACACAAAATAAGAATATACCATAAAAAAGCACTGCAATAAAGTAAATAATGAAAACATTCAAAAGGTTGCATGCCAAATATTTTGTATTGTTTTCTTATAGACACTGAGAAAATTGCCACTTAAGCAACCTACATACAATCCAAATGGTGAAGATTGGTGCCCAAGGGGGACTCTATAAGAACCAGAGTATTTAGTTGTGCCGATAAAAATCGCACTGCATATGATAATTCCTCTATTTATAGGTGATTACTATTCACAAGAAATAAGGGTTCTTTTTATGTGGAATCATCATCAGCAATAGTCATGTTTACATCATTTGTATCTATTTTTGTGTAATTTATGATTATTCCTACAGTCTATACAATAAACGTATTGGTTTTTTTTTAAAGAATTTTACGGGATATTTAAAAGGTTTCTAAGAAGCTGAGCCAAAGGATTATGGACTCTTCTTAGGGATCATGTAATAAGGAGAGATGACATCTAGGTTAATCAAAACCCTACCATAATTCATTAAAGGAAAAAACTGAAGGACAATTGTTCATTTAGGCCTTTTGGTGGTATAGTGCCCAAACAAAAGATCCAGCATGCCTTCTCTTGGAGTATTCTCTTGTCCCAATTTCCTCCCCTAATAGGTCTATGAACTTTCTCTATGGCCATACATTTCATAACCAACTTGTCTCCATTGTGATTTACATACCTCTCTGAAACAAATTTAGTGCAGTAAAAGATAAGATGCATTGGCTCACCCATTTCCAAGCTTGGAGTTTCCTATAAAAGCTGCACCTGGGTGTGGGTGCACATTCAAGTTATTTCAAGATTAAATAACCAATAAGCTTCTCTATCACCTGATATCCCCACCTTTTACATTTTTTTAACAATTTCAATACTATATATGCAAAAGTGTTTAGTTTTTTCTCTGGTGAACCTTCATGAAGTGTCTAGCAGAATTGATTAACTTTTGTTATCTTATATTAGTCATGTGATTCAGGTGTTCTACAATTCTCCTATCTACATATAGTTCAACCTATATACCGAAAGCTGCACTTAACATATTCAATGTTGTAAATCAAGTTAGAACTTCAGTTTATATAATTTTCTATTTGATATAGCTTGACTTATTTTGAGTAAAAAAATAATTAAAACTTTTGGTATAATTGCACATTTTGCTTTGATGATAACCATACTTGATAAACCATTGGTATGCATCCAAAATTAAACTAATTTGTTAGAGGTATAAAAACTTGGAGAAAGTATGTTGCCAATGTTTATGATGTTTCTAGATACCACTCTATGACCAGAAGAATGAATTATTCTTAGCCTTCATTCACACATCACTATTTGGTCAGTATGTTGGCCTCAGTGTTTGTATGACAAAACCAGGAGTAGAATTTACTATCGGTGGAAGATTGACACCTGTTTTGGAGATGCTGCTGGTTTTGACATACAAAAACCGATGAAATACTAATCAAAATAGTAATGTGTGAATGAATCCTTAACTTAGCATTCTCATTTAAAATGGATAGGTGTTTGACAAATATGTTATTGATTTAATTTAACTTTTAAGTATAGTTGGATTTTTTGGGGGTCATTGTATTTATTTTGGGTTTATTATTTTAAAAAATAAATTCCCTACAATATTTATATTGAACAATATTATCTGCAGTGAGTTGCAAGTGAATCCCCTCAGATTCTGTTTTCAAAGTATTAGCAGACCGAGCAACAATTGAGCTTTGATCTTCTTAACTCCCCAACTGGTATTGAATTACTTGTTTGTGATGGATGCGCACTTTTGGCATGGAAAATTGTATAACCTGTGGTAGGTTTGCAATCCATCAAGGTAATAATTGTTTCTCCCACAATAGCTTTCGAGTTGAATCCCAAAACGTTATTTAAGATTTATGAATCTAGTGAGTAATAAGTGAGTAATATGGATGTTATCAGTTAAGAACTCCATGAATATCAGTTTACCAAAATATCGGTGGAATAAGATATAAGCAATAGTGTATTATCCGGATACCACAGATGATTATAAGTATAAATGCTAACCTGGTTCGCTTGTGTATAACACAACACTATAAAAACAAGAAAAAAATGAATTCCCAGCTGCTACAGTACCAAGGGTTAACATAATTGAGATTCTTTCAAGTAGGTAAATGTAAAAACACAGGTTTCCTTTGCTACTGCTATGGATCCAAACAATGTAACAATAAAATATGGAATATGATAGTACAGTTTATTTTACATGTGTCAAGACCCCAAATATTTTAATTACCCTTTGGGCATTCTTGCACTTTTCCAAGATCAAGTCATTTGCTTCATGTGCCTTTTGTCTTCCTGCCTTTATAAACCCCACCCCAGCCTCTAGTCATTGGTAGAGTAATCTGCTTGGTTCCCTGCTACTAGTGGCTTCTCAAGTTCTTTGCCTACTCTCAAAATTCTGTGTGAATCTCCTGTTGCTGCACTTTAGAGGTTCTGCTACCTACGCCTGTTGCCAGCATTCCTTCTGCTACTGACTGCTCGTGCTACTCCCTCTGCTAAAGCTCTTGCCTCACCTGCCTTTGCTGACATGTAAGCTGGTTGCTTTATTAAGTGGTCTGCCACTTCCTAAAAGTCAATAGACTTTTCATTAAAGCATGGTTCAATATCTACACTGTGTGCTTATGGACTTTGAGTTTTCCTCTGCACTTTGTTGTTAATCACTGTGTATTATATTATAGCCTTTTTCACCTATAAACTGTGTTCAGTTGTGTCTTTGCTTCACGCACAATGATTCCTGAGTTATCCATCACAATTATTACACTATGCCTTTCAAAGTCAACCAACTTCTTCAGGATAAAACTCCAAGAACCTTGAATGAACATTGGTATGACAGACACATCTCCTGACTACTTGAATAATGGTAAATTGCCTATGTATCTCTCATATCTCTCATACCAATGCATATTATCACAAAAAGTATTTTCAGTATCATATCCCATTGCTTCAGACATTATACAATACCAATAAAAAGTTTCTTTGTAATAACTAAACCTATAAACAGAAAAAAAATCTGTAAAAGAATTTAAATAGATGAACAACATCATCTTGAAAATGTCAGCCAGATTGGGATTGTATTTGTGATTAATGATAGATTTTACTTTACAAGTATTGAAAAATGCTATTTGATTCTAATTTTCTGAACTGGTTATCCTAGTGGTATGTAGAACAGCTATTATTATTGACAACATACTTTCTCCAAGCTTCCAAATCTTTAGTAAACTAATTGAATCATGGCTAAATATCAGTATTTTTATGTGTGTGGTTCTCATCAATACAATATGTGCAATTATAGCAAAAAAGTTGAAGGAATTTTTTAATTCTACACCATACGTATCCTATCCAATCCAAAAATATATATAAACAAAAATTCTAAAAGTGTGATTTATGTAATCGATTGTGTCTAATACTGGTTAATAAATTGCCGCATCTGCCGCAAGCCCCATAGACATTGCATGGGGCTTGCCGCAGGTCAACCGCAAGTGCAGCCGTTATACGGTAACTACAGACTTGTACAAGAATTATTCCATTCTCACCATATGACATTTTTAATGCTGATTGCCTGGTAGAATGTCAATAATTTTCAGGTTACGATTACATGAAGATGATACTTATGCTGTGCTTTCCTATCAAAGGGTGGTTTTCCTGCTCCTCTTTATTACAGGAATATTGTGTTGAAATTTTCTCATCTTCAAACAGTAGTCCTTCTTTTAAAAGTAAAACTAAAGTTACAGTAGTTTAGACAGAGTCTCGCTTTTGGGGTTAGATGGCCATCCCTATTATTATGCTGCATATTGCATTTAATTTTTAACTACTGTGTGTATTATAAGTGTGCCAATTACATTTTTTAAGTGCAAACTTTTAAAAATGTCTTGTGATTTAAATGACATTAATCTTAAAAAAGATTTTGCAATCATAAAAGAAATATGTGAAACGTGTCTAATTAAGAATTTATTACAACCTTTTATTAGGCAAGGTCAAGTCATCTTTTGCTCTGTAGATTGTACGAATATAGTAACTCTAGAAATTCTAGTCTTGGATTTGAATCTTCAGACTTTCACATGAGAGATCATATCACAAAACAAACCAGGGAGTCAGCTCTGAGGGGGACTGAAGATTAACACCAGCGCTCCAGACAAACTGATGGGGATCACAGATTTCAGATTTGTGTTCCCACCAGAGGATTGAGGGCACAGCAGCAACTGAGAGGACCCGGCTTACCGCCCATAGATTTAGGGGGAAGCTACTAATGGGGACCGAGCTGCCACTCCGCAATTCACTTAAAAGGGAAACACCAAGAATAAGCCTGGAAAGACACATAGAAGGACTGAGGAGTCTAGGAGAGATAACCTGGCTACAGTGGGTTCAAGTGTACCGGAGTCAACTGAGTGAAACTGTAAAGAACTGTATTGTACCGTGCACTGTTTAACAAGAGAATTGGAGAAGTAAACCCGGATGAACCCTGCTACGGTGTCTGTGTCTGATTTCAGGTATGAAGAACTGTCAGTCCTCCATTTGACCCTGTCAGGAGCCATCTCCACATCATCCTCTTTCCCTGCAACACTTACAATAACCATCATTGACTTTAACGACCACTGCCCCGGGGAACCAGGCTCTACCTGCAGAGAGCCGTTCCATCTAAGCTGCCAGAACATCATCCCCAGAGATTCTGCAGCAGCGGTGGTCACCCTGACCACAACCAGTGGGTGGCGTCACGACAAACCTAATCCCTTGTAAATACACCCCATTTACTTGTGCGAACCAGGGACACGGTCCGGACCAGGACCGCTGTGACATCCCCCAGCAGTACCCCGGTCTGGTACCGAGTTCCCCGTTCCAGTGGGCTCCACAACCTATATCATAGCATAGATTACACCTTGACGTCATGATACCATCCCCTGATACATCATCATCATGTGGCCAATTGTCCTTGGTGATCTTTGTGTATATAACTGTGGTTTTGTATCCTGCTGGTCAATTACTTGCTGTAATCCTAAAGTGGGCGTCAAAATAAACATTGCTTCCTTAAAGATTCTGGTCCATTTACAGTCATACAGCAGCGTGGATCGTTTTTAATGCTTCATCCTTTGGATCTGTAGTTTGTGCAGTCATCCACGTGGAATGGTGGATCCAGTGGCAGCTGTATAACGTATATACACCGGTTGTAGGTCACACAACTGGGTGAGGTGAGCAGTACATTGCACAATAAATTCAATTCACCATACTATGGAGATAAGACTCTATTGCGCCCTTGTCTGCCCCTTTAGGTGAACATGATACTCCTTGGATCATTACTTGTTACTTTTTGTATTATGTAATTTTAATATATATTTAAAAAATATTTATATTTTATTCCATTATCCTCTTTTTTCATGCTATTTTGTTATATTATCTCTCCTATTGTCCTTTGTGTGTGACATATTATTTATTGGTCGTGCGCACATAATCATTATATACAACTTTTTTTTTTTTTTTCACTAGTAATTATTTTATTACCATCACTCTTTTTATTATCTTATTATTTGATTTTGTATATTGCAAATAGCTTACAGTTTGTTCATACAGACATTTACTTGGTGCATTCATGACTTTTGTGATAACATCAATCTTGTTGCTGGTTAAAATTCTCTGAACCATAACTGTCTTTTCCAGATAGCTGGATCTACACATACAGTGTCTACAATAAGATTCATTGTAGTCATTTGCTGTTTAAATGAAATAAAAATGTTAGGGTTTTTAAAGGATTTCCATTTTTTTACTGGAATCCACCACAGCATACTCACAGATCTCAACTTATTAACTTTCTCCTATATATGGAGCCACTGGCAATGCAATAAGCTCAACTTACTGCCATAACATCTTATTACTCTAGAAGAGTTCATATGCCTTTTCATTTTTCAGCCTGCAAAACATTTGTGTAGTTGCTACAACCCAAGCATATAACACGAAAGCCAAAAAGAGTTGATCAGTTGGGTGCCACATATTGTCCTCTTACTACTCAGATAATGATGAATAGAGATAAGCAAATTAATACATAGTAGAATCAAATTTAATGAAATTCACTCTGGTATTCAATTAATGGAGATCACTCCACCCCTAAATGAAAAATTATACATATATATGTCGTGGCACCCAGACCTCATGGAGTTGAACCTACCAGCATAAGTCTAACCTCTCCATCTGCTGCTCTACAGAAGACTTGGTAACCACTTAGTTTTGCTTCTCCAGGTTGAGAGTGTAGCTCTGGCCTTGTGGGTCCACTTCCAAACAATTGTCTGTCAAGTGTTACAATTTGCTCAGGCAATAGATCCCACTGGCCCCAATGCCACCCAGTTGGCAGGTCTGCAGCAGGAATCCACAATGGGAGATGCAAACCCAAATGCTGGCTTTTATGAAAGTAGTGGATATGCACTTGTATACTCTGCAAACTGCCGCCCCTACCCAGGCTGCAGCCTCGGCTCTGGTTGCGACTCCAACGTTGGAACCACGTTGGAGCTGTGTGGGAGTTATTTTGGAAATAAATTGGTGAACGCGGAGTTGTGTCTTGTCTTTATTGCTAGAATCAGGATGTGTTATTTAAAAACAATATATTTTTGTGTGTTTTTTTTTTTTGCCTTTTAACTTACAGGATTAAATGAAAGCAGGTATAGTAGGGGTTAAACACCACACTGCCCTGTGCAATGAAGATTCAAAAAATAAAATATTTAGAACTTCGACAAGTGATTTTTTTACTTTGTGTTTCAGAGCTGATTAAATTATCCATCATGTGCAGGGAATAATATGGGCTCAGTGTGCAAGCGCACATTAAAGGTAGAGACCGATATATGATATATGTTTATGTCATAGGTCATGAAGGGTTAAAATAACTCTGTGGCATGTTCTGCCATGATGAATAAACTTGGGCACACAAATTATGAAATCCACTACTGCTATCTCTCTTTGCAATTGCCAACCAACGATATCACAGATGTGAGATACTGTAAGTCCGGAGATGCTGCATGCCAGCAGGCCGTGGTAGCAATTTGAGGCCATGCAAGCTGTTCTCAGCAGCACAGGCAATTGTGTTAAATAAACTCCTGGAACACTTTGGAGAATTGGATGTAACACTGGTTCCATGATTGGTCCACTATGTACTGCATGTGAAATTGGGTTTCACATACAGTGTCAAACAGTGTCTAAACAAAACATCAGAAGGGATTTGCCTGACATTGGAAAATGAGCCAGAAATTCTGCTACCGATGTTTAATTGATATCATGCGACTCTGCTGAAATACTTATTACACAAAGCAATAGCTGATCTCAGGGAGACCAGTCTAAGAAAACACTGTGGGCAGCTGGCTAAAGCGCTCAACACAGTGAATTCCTAGGCGCATTGCCCCCTGGGAATTATGAATATGCAAATAGAGTCTGTGGAGCCTCGTTTGGGAGTCTCAGCACAGGACTAGCCAAATATCCCTCCAGGGAAGGACCTAGCCATGGGTGGCTCTTTGAGGAGACCACCATAACCATCATATTAAGTGTCCCTTTGAGTCAATATCCAGCTCTTTTTATGAGCTTAAAGATATGACAAGGGAATGCCAAGGCCAGGTATCCAGGTATCGTAAAGAGCTGAATATTGACTCAAAGGGCCACTTAATATGGTGGTTATGGTGTTCTCCTCAAAGAACCACCCCATGGCTAGGTCCTTCCCTGGAGGAATATCTGGCTAGTTCTGTGTTGAGACTCCTAAACGAGGCTCCACAGACTCTATATCTGCATATCTGAAATACTTATTATAAAGCAGAGCAAGACAGTAATGGAAGCTAAATTGGAGGTCTATACTTTTTGTGATGTGTCCCACTTCTATATTGTATGCAGTAATAACTGCTGGAGATTTGTCTGGAGATCAGATGTACTACGCCATTAAGAGGCTTTCACAAGGCACCATCACACTGGTCTTACTTCAGTAGTTATTGTGTGGAGTGGAATGATGTATGGTAGTCAAACACCTCTAATCTTTATTTCTGGTACACCAACAGCTTGGCATTACATTGACTTGGTCATGGAACCAATTATATGGTCATTTCTTCAAAGTTTGTCATAAGTTGTTTTTTTAACATGACAATGCTAGGTCTCATGTTGCTAATGTTATTAACCCTAGAACGCATTTTGGGGTAGGCCTTTTAGGCCCCCAGGCTTACATTTATGCTATTATCTGCAAAATTACTTTAGTTAGAATTTTGAAACTCCAGGTATTCCTCAAGTATGTCGTTGTTGATAATATCCAGTTTCTCATATAATTTTTTTCATAGGCATTTTAATGTAACAATGCTTGTTTGGTGAAAACTACATCTGTACGTATTGGGGGCCTTTTAGGCCCCCGCTATGTTTTGTCTTGTTCTCAGTAGTGTTTGTGTCTCAAGTTACTTTATTTGTACTCCGTAATGCTGGTGAAGGGGCCAGTGTGTGGATAATAACATGTGAGGATGTCGTGTTATTTTTGGAGGGAGTGATAAGGCCATGACATCATCTCAGGTCCTTCTGTACACAGTAATGAACTGTGTATAGAGTACTGAGGACAGTATACACTGTGAGCTAATTGCTGAAGGACCTGTGATAAGATAAGCTGTTGAGAGGAAGTCTGATTCATTTTCAGTTTCTGTTTCTAAGAAGCTTGCAAAGGGTAGAGCTTGTGAGCCACAAAAATCCAGAGAATTGTACACCGCCTAAGAGTATAAAAGGTAAGAGCTGCTGAGGGTGAGAGGAAGAAGGGGGACTTTACACTTACAGTGTGACACACACAAGCGATATTGTTCCACTTGTAAGGAAAATGTTTCAAAGAACATTCTTCTGAAAAAATAACATGTCAGAATTGTTTGCAAGACTAATATAATAGAAAAGAAAGTTAGAATACAAATGTAGCTGCAGCTAATTTGCTGTAGATTTCTATGCATTTTTGTGTGTCTTTTCATATCTTTGTGAAATTTGGAAAAAAAAAAGATTTTTTGGTGTTTTCTGTGAAAAATTATAATTAAAATTTTGTCCACTATTCATGTTTTATTTAGCAATTTTGAAATAAAACTTGTGAAAGTTATTTAAGTGTGTTTTCTATACTATTTGTATGGGGGCCTAAAAGGCCCCCGATACGTTAATATGTATATTTTTAATGTCATGCGTTCTAGGGTTAAACATAATAAAGATATGCAAACAAAGAGAAAAATTGAAGCAATATTTTTTTAAAAATTTATTTATACGGGCCTACTGTCAATTACATGACTAATGATGATTATTCTATTCAAATTAATCTTCCCGTACTTGAAATATCAACAACTAATTACCATATTTTTCAGACTATAAGATGCACTTGATAATAGGATGCACCCAGATTTTAGAGGACAAAAATAGGAAAATAAATGAAGCAAAGAAAGTCATCATGACAAACTGCTACAGGGGAACTGCTGCTGACACTGTTGTGGGGGTAATGTCCCCAAATTCTGCAGTAATGTTCCACATCCTGCACCACTTCCAGGTATATATGTCCCCCATCCTGGTATATGTTCCCATCCTGATATATTTTTTCTCCATCCTGGCATATGATCCCTCATCCCGGTATACGTGATCCATCCTGTAATATGGTTCCCATCCTGGTATATGTCCCCCATCCTGGTATATGTCCCCCATCCTGGTAGATGGCCCACATCCAAGTATATGGCTTCTATCCAGTTATATGGCCCGCATCCTGGTATACATGGCCCCCATAAATAATAAACAATTATAGTCACCATACATCACTTCCCCACAGCAGCATAAGATCCTCTTCTCATGCCAGTGTGGAGCCCACTGGGATGGGGTACTCGGTGCGGGACCGGGGTACTGCTGGGGGATGTCACGGCGATCCTGGTCCGGACCGTGTCCCGGGCCCGCACAATAAAATGGGGGGTTATTTACAGGGGATTTGTCACTCGTGACGCCACCCACTATATGCGGCCAGTAATGGGGCCGCCGCTGCTGCAGAACCTCCGGGGATGATGGGATAGCAGCTTGGATAGAATAATTCCTGTGGGCAGAACTGGGTTCCCCGGGGCAGTGGTAGTAGTAGTTAAAGTCTGTGAGGATAGTTATTGATGCTGCAGGAGAGTAGGAGTAGCAGTAGAGATGATGAAAGTAGAGGTAATCGCAGTATATGAGGGCAAGTGGGGCTTCAGTATAAGGATCACACACACTCACGGTTTCTGTTGTTTTCCAAGTCTTTACTTGCAGATGGTATATCACAATATTGTCCACGGAGTCTGTACCAGGTTGCTCCCACCCTGAACGGGTCCTTGGCTTCCTACTTAAGCGCTGTGTGTGGCCCTGCTGCTGCTTGTAGCTGTACTGCTGGCCCTGTCTCTGCTCACGGGTACTAATCTGCTGGGCAACTTGAGTCCTCTGTGACACTGACCCCTCCGTGTTGCTTTGTTATGGTGCTGTGAAGATGGTGGACCTTCACTATGCCGGTGTTTACTGTCCTGTCTGTCTCAGGCACAGCCTCGGATCCGGTATCCGTCTTAAGCGCCTCCCCGGGGTCAAGTTTTTGGGGTAACTCTTTATCCCGGGTATGTTCCTCTGTTCCTCTGTCTCCTCTCCTCAGACCTCTCAGGACCTCCACTTCTACTTGACTCTGCTCCTGCTCCAGACTAGACTAAACTCTCCTCTGAACTGAACTAACTGTCACTCTTACTCTGTGGTAAACAACTTTAGCTCCTCCCACTAGTGCAGGTGCCACCTAAGCTCCTCCCACTTTCTAGTGTAGTGTTGTGTGGGGAGTAAACCTGTGTTGATGTTTCTGTGGCACATTAACCCTTGGGGTGCCACACCAGCAGGTGACCAGACTGTTTGCACGCAGTGATGAGAACATGGTCATGTGCCATACTCCACATGCCATCAGCTGCTGGCTTGAGAAGAGGATATTGCACTGCTGCAAGGAAGTGATGGACAGTGAGTATAATCATCCACCCACTGTCACCTGCCGTGATATTCACTGCTCCCACACAGTATGCATTTGAAGCAGTGAACATCCACTTTTCTTAATAGCACAAGTAATCACCCATGGCTGCAGCAGTGGCAGAGGATCATGTATGCCCACTGTTTAAGAAAATGTAATATGCACCACTCCCCCCACCCATCTTTGCCCCCATTTCTTGGTGCCTGTTTCAGTGCTGAGAGGTGATGGGCAGAGGAAGCAGTGAATATTACATTTACTTAAACCACGGGGACACGTGAACACTAGCCGGCACTGCTGGCATCGGCACCAGCAGTGGCGTAACTACCGCGGTCGCAGCGGTCGCGACTGCGACCGGGCCCGCCCCCAGGGGGGGCCCGCACCCCCCCGGGGGCCCGAACCCCCCCCGGGGGACCCCGTGACCCGTGCTGACAGCCGGCCGCCACGACCGCGATAGCGCCGGCCGGAGAGGAGGGAGGACGGGAAGTGAGAGAAATCTCACTTCCTGCTGCTGTGCCCGCCCCTCCTCTCCTCCTCAGTGCTTGTTCTGTCAGGCCCGGGAGCCGGAGCCCGAGCATGGCCATATCCGCCCCTCCTGAAATGCTGAGCCCGCCGGAATCTCTGCTGCTGGGCGCATACAACCCGGCTCCCTGGGGCAGCAGTGAATGCCGGATGGTGGAGATGCACAGGGTGCGGGTCGCGTCCTTTGTGCTGGATCTGGGCAGGAGCTCATCTGTCTGCAGGTGCTGCGGGGGCTGGGGGCCATCCAGCTGGGGATCAACCACAGCAAGCTGATCCCCAGGACAGACTTCAAGACTCTGTACCAGGACTGCACCAACGCCAGGTCAGAGACTGTATTGTGTGCCCCATATACTGTGTGCCCTCTCCATATACTGTGTGTGCCCACCCCATATACTGTACCCCCTATATTGTGTGCCCCATATACTGTGTGCCCCCTCCCACTATACTGTGTGCCCCCATACTGTGCCCTCCCCATATACTTTGTGCCCACCTCATGTACTGTGCGTACCCACCCCATATACTGTACCCCCCTATATTGTGTGCCCCATATACTGTGTGCCCCCTTCCCATACTGTGCCTCCCCATCTACTAATACCCTTCCATCTACTAATACCCTCCCATATACTGTGCCCCCTTCTTATACTGTGTGCCCCATATACTGTGCCCACCTACCCATACTGTGTGCACGCCCACCCCTTATACTGTGCCCCCTACCCATACTGTGCATGTGTGTGCCCACCCCCTTATACTGTGTGCCCCCCATACTGTGCCCTCTTCAATACTGTGCATGCCCCCCACCCTTATACTGATTCCTCCCCCATACTGTGCCGCCCACCTCTATACTGTGTGCCCCATAACAAGACTTCACCAACGCCAGGTCAGACTCAAATGTTCTGCGTGTGCCCCCCTCCCCACTGTGTGCCCCCATACTGTGTCCTATACTGTACCTCATACTGTCTCCATAATAGGACTTCACCAACACCAGGTTATCCTCAAAATGTTATGCATTAGTTGGCTGTATGGCTGGGGCTGTGCTGTGTGGCTGACTATATGTCTGTGTGGCTGAGGCTGCGTGGCTGGCTGTGTGTGGCTGTGGCTGGCTGTGTGTGGCTGACTATGTGTCTGTGGCTGGGGCTGTGTCTGTGGCTGGCTGTGTGTGGCTGGTGCCACGTGGCTGGCTGGGGTTGGCTGTGGCTGGAGCTGCATGGCTGTGGATGGCTGTGTGTGTCTGGCTGTGTGTGGCTGATGTTGAATGGCTGCGTGGCTGGCTGTGTGTGGCTGGTGCCACGTGGCTGGCTGGGGTTGGCTGTGGCTGGAGGTGCATGGCTGTGGATGACTGTGTGTGTCTGGCTGTGTGTGGCTGATGTTGAATGGCTGCGTGGCTGGCTGTGTGTGGCTGGGGCTGTGTGGCTGACTGTGTCCTGTGTGTGGCTGGAGCTGTTTGGCTGTGTGTGGCTGACTGTGTCTGTGTGTGACTGGGGCTGCTTGGCTGTGTGTGTCTGGTGCCACATGGCTGGCTTGGGTTGGCTGTGGCTGGAGCAGCATGGCTGTGGATGGCTGTGTGTGTCTGGCTGTGTGTGACTGGGGCTGCTTGGCTGTGTGTGGCTGGTGCCACGTGACTGGCTTGGGTTGGCTGTGGCTGGAGCAGCATGGCTGTGGATGGCTGTGTGTGGCTGATGTTGCATGGCTGTGTGTGGCTGGCTGTGTGTGGCTGACTGTGTGTCTGTGTGTGGATGGAGCTGTGTGTGGCTGGGCTGCTTGGCTGTGTGTGGCTGACTGTGTGGTTGACTGTATGGCTGGCTGTGTGAGGCTGGTTGGATGTGTGGCTGGCTGTGGCTGGCTGCACCTGTGTGTGGCTGTTTGTGTGTAGCTGGTGGCTGTCTATGTGGCTGTTTGTGGCTGTCTGTGTGTGGCTGTGTGTGTGGCTGTCTGTGTGTTGCTGTCTGTGTGTGGCTGTCTGTTTGTGTGACTGTGTATGTGTTTGGCTGGCTGCATCTGTGTGTGGCTGGCTGGTGGCTGTCTATGTGGCAGGCTGTTTGTGTGTGGCTGTATATGTGTGGCTGGCTGTGTCTGTGTGTGGCTGTCTGTGTGGCTTGTGGCTGTTTATGTAGCTAACTGTGTGTGGCTGTCTGGCTGTGTGTGTATGTGTGTGTGGCTGGCTTTGTGTGTGTGGCTGGCTGTGTCTGTGTGGCTGGCTGACTGTGGCTCTGTGTGTGGCTGGCTGTGGCTCTGTGTGTGGCTGGCTGTGTGTCTGTGTGTCTGACCACTGGGACCCCACAATCCTGAGAAATGGAGCTTTGAAGAGCACCATGTAAATGGAGCTGTGGTTGATTATTCCCTCTGCTGAACCATTCACATGTGGCTCTTCAAATAATTTCTTTAAGAAAGGGGTGAGGGCCACAACAGGGTAAAAGCAAAATTTACGTATTGGGGCTGATGGGGCTTCTTTTCCAGGGCTGCTTTTTGGTCCCAGTTCGGCCCTGGTGGGGTGGGGTGGGGGGGGGGCCCAGGTCAAAATTTCGCACCGGGGCCCGCCAGACTCTAGTTACGCCACTGGGCACCAGTGTTGCCCCCCCACCCACAGCAAGATCGTACATCTGAACTATAAGATGCACCCCCCTTTCTCCCCTAATGTATGGGGAAAAAGCGTGTCTAATAGTCCAGAAAATACAGTGTATTTACAGATTCACACAAAAGCCAATTGAGCATTTCAAAAACTGGGAGAAAGTGGAAATAAAAACCAAGGCTTTAGATTTTACTGCGGTAACCAATGGTAATATACCGTATATCCAGCATAAAAGCAGGTGACACTTATAAATTACTGTATTTGTTTCCCAGCTGCAAAGAGATCTGAATTCAAGCCACTTCTTTTAATTCAAATTTACAGACTGACAACTTATTACTGGGGCATTTTCTGGGCCAATTTAATCCATGACCTCTCTTCCTAAACTGCAAATATGTCCATTATAAAAGGCACCAATTCCTCCAGGATACACACCTGTGATCCCTGCAGGCATTATTTTTCAGTAGAGCTAAAGATAACTCTAGTTATTTAGTGCTGTGATTATAATAAAAAATTGCCTTAGCAATTGCCTTCCACATATAGTGCTAGCAAGTGTTTTTAAAGCAAAATATACCATCTTACCTTGCAGTACCTGCATAAATACTGGGCATAATAAATAATATCACCTTCAACAAAATTACTGTTATTATTATTATTCATATCACAGATATGCACCACAAGGCTCGGAAGTTACATTTTTTGCTGCAACACAGTTCTTTCTGGCTTACATGATGAGGTATTAACCCATTAAGGACTGGCTTATTTTTGGCCTTTAGGATAAAGCATTATTTTTCCTCTTTTTCATTATCACATTCCTGGAGCTATAATATTTAGATTTTTTTCATCTACGTAACTGTGTGATATGTTCTATTTGTCGGTACATATAACTTATTGCTAGGGATGGGCAAACTCAAACTGTAAAGTTTGGGGTCTTAATGTTCATGCATGGACCCCGAAAATGGACTTTCCTGAGAAGTCTGTGTTACTGTTTGGGTTTGGCTATGGAGGGCTGTAAAAATAAGCAAAATGATGATTAAAGCACAATTATACTTACGAGTCTCCAGCTACAGTCACACTTACTGCAGGGTTATTGACTGCACTGACTTCAACAGCCAATCACAGTCATCCACTCTCTGTGACAGAGTGTGTGATTGGCTGTTGCGTCCCAATCCATTCTGCCAGCATCGGTGATTGGTTGCCATATAAATTAACATATTGGCAATGAACCTGCCATCATAGGTGTGTAAAAATAAATAACTGAAAATAAATTGCATACGGGTCTCCTGTATATTGATACCTAGCACAGATAAAGCACAGATAAAGCAGACAGCTGCAGCCTGCAGCCCCCTGATGTGCACTTTACATTGGTTGAGTATCAAATACCGGGTCCCAATGTGAGTTTTGTAAGTCATTTCAAATTTAAATTGAAAAAAAACGACAGCGTGTGGGCCTCCCCCCCCTCAATTTGATGCTGGAGGTTGGTATTCTCACCCTGTAGAGGCACATAGTTATTGCCCCCGCCCCCC
Source organism: Allobates femoralis (assembly GCA_033576535.1). Classification (NCBI taxonomy): domain Eukaryota; kingdom Metazoa; phylum Chordata; class Amphibia; order Anura; family Aromobatidae; genus Allobates; species Allobates femoralis. The sequence goes on from JARQOC010000003.1 coordinate 586,004,730, forward strand.
CAGAATAAGACTAACAGCCCACAGCTTTCTCAGTAATAGGCCCATTCATTAGAAGCGCCAATTCCTGACACTTTACCCAGCTCTCTGCAATTGCCCTGGTGTGGTGGTAATCGGTGTATTAGAAGGTGTTAATAAGTGTTAAGGCCCCATTACACAGCATGACATCGTTAACGATGTTGCTGATATGTCACGGTTTTGGAGACGTTCCAGCAACATTGCTGCGACCTCGTTGCGTGTGACTCTGCCAAGTTGTAATGATAAATCATTGGATCACTGATCGCAGGTTTGAGAACATGTTCTCAAACCACACGATCAATGATCAGCCATCCTGGTATATCGTTGTGTGTGACACCACGATAACGATGTCGTGGATGACTTCACCCATTCACACCAATGAGCAGGGATTGTTTGCGGGTACCTGCTACAAACATCGTTGGTGCATCATCCTTGATATCTAGACATGCGACATCTCAACAAGGATGTCAAAATGAAGTCTGCAACGACTGCACACCCATGAGATCGTTGCAGACATCGTTCCAACGTTGTGCCGTGTAACTCTACCTTTAGCTGTCATCAAGTCCTAGATTCGTAAAGTTCAGTCCTCTATGAGACATGCACATTACAAGTCCTATAAGGAAAATCCTTTATTTGAAACCACATAGGTTTTGTTTATGTTTTATTGTTTTTATACAATAAATACAATTGTTTAAAAAAATATTATTTAGGCTACGTTCACACATTGCGTATTTTGCCGCGTTTTTTTAAGCGCGCTTTTCAAAATACGCAATGTGCCTTTTGTCTGCCTGCAAAGTGAATGGGAAATTCACTTTGCAGTGCAGACATTGCGTAAAAATACGCAGTGCATTTTCAGGGAGAAAACGCAGCTCCGTAAACAATTGATATGTCAATTGTTTATGCAGCTACTTCTGCGTATTCTCCCAGAGGGGAGGAAGAATCCTGCTTCCTCCTCCCCTCTGTGACAGCTGTGACCGCCCCATTAGACTTCACAGTGTATTAATACACACTGTGAAGTCTAAATTAAACAAAAGCAAGTGTGTGAAAAATAAAAAAGAATGAATACATCACCTTCCGACGCCTTCTGCCGCTGTGCGATCCCCGGTTCTAGTCAGATCTCTTCTGACAAGACCTGTGGTGACGTCAGAGGCGGGGCGTTCCCGGGCACTCGCGGTCATGTGATACCACATGACCGCGAGCAGCCAATCAGCGATGGGACCGCCCGGGAACGCCCCCCTCTGACATCACCACAGGTCCTGTGAGAAGACATCTCACTTACAACCGGACACCGGAGAGCGGCAGACGGCACCAGACACCGGGAGAAGGCGTCGGAGAGGTGAAGTATTGATTCTTTTTTATTTTTCACACACTTGCTTTTGTTTAATTTAGATTTCACAGTGTATATTAACACTGTGAAGTCTAATGGGGCGGTCACACATGTCACAGAGAGGAGGAGGAAGCTGGATTCTTCCTCCCCTCTGTGACATCACTGCGCTTTCTGGGGGAAAGAAAGCGCAGTGTGTGAAAGCCCCTGCGTATTTTGCTGCGCTTTTTTGCGCGGCCGAAAAACGGTGCAAAAAGCGCGCGCAAAAAAGCGCAGCAAAATACACAAATGTGTGAACGTAGCCTTATACTGCCATACTGTGAGAGCCAAAAATGTTAAGTTTTTCCATCAGTTGAACTGGTGGATGATTTATTTTTTGCTGGTCAAGATGTAGTTTTCCTTAGTACCATTGTCTATTATGTGTAATGTTTTGATAACTTTTTATTAGACTTTTTGGATGTGGAATGAACAAAAGAAACCGCAATTAATTTTGTTTTCCACTTCATTATTTAGTTAATTGGACAAAGCCTTTATTCTGCAGTTCAATAATATTAAAATTTCCAAATTTTGGTGTCTAAGGGTACCTTTAAATGCCGCAATCTCAGCTGGCGATATGAGGCGATCTAACATGCACGTGCACATTTTTCATGCTCGCCTCAGATAGCTGATGGCACTATTACACGCCACAATCTCGCCCTGAAAAAAAGGCGATGTGTCACACCGGAAATCGCCTCACCCACAGCGAAACCAATCCGCTCGACTTCCCTCGCCGCTTTACACACCGCAATCCCAAAGGTAATGTGGGCGTACATGTTCAGCGCAGCAAGGACATAGGCGAGCCACAGTGCTTTACACTGCGTCCCAAACACGCTCATTGGACAACGCAACAGCGTTACGATTGGGCAGCCTGCCCTGGAAGCCTGGCTAATACATGACACCATTGTCTATTGGACTTTGTCATTAATACACGCTCGTGTTGTCGATAGTGGCTACTGCAACACACTTTCGAGGCACAAAAGCGTCACACAGGAGCGGTGTTGTGCAGGACAGTGGCTTACACTACACAATGGCTACGTGTGCATCTGCAGCTGATGGCGGTAAGATAGAAACCACACTATGCACATATGTGCCTGTATTGTTCCACGCCATAGCAGAGCTGCCATGGCTGAACTATGTATGTGTACACATGTTTGCGTGTGTACTGGAGTGTACCTGCATCCCCCACAAACACCATTGCATTCTTCATGTGAGTGTAGGTGAAGATGTGTGTGGTCCTGAATGGACAGCTCTTCAATTATGGCGCCCTGTCAACTGACATCCAATGGGAACACTACCCACCACCAATCATCGCAGACGGGGCGCGGACTACAGCATGCTGTAGCACGCCTACGAAAAATCAATAAGCGATGCAGATTCCATCACTATCGCACTATCACACGCCAAAACCCGGAAATCTCGCCTTCCTGATTGCGTCTGATTTAAGTACAGTAATCAGGCAAGAGGCAATTTATCGCCGTGAAATTCCCCATTCACACACCACAACCGTGGGGCTATTTCACGGCGATTGTTTCGGGGCAACATATTGCCTTTAAAATTACCTGGCGAGATTGCAGCGTGTAAAGGTACCTTTACTGTGATCCAATCTAGGCAAAATATTATAGCAAAAGCCTACGCGATTCAAACATAAGTCTATCCTTAAGGAAGTGGTCCACTACAATGCATAGTGGCCACATTGATTTAAAGCTGTGAAAGAAGTATTTTTTAAAATACCTTCTGTTTTCAAGCATGCCTGTGAGTGGCGCTGTCACTGTCTGCTCATCCCTATCATGTCAGAAGAAAAATAGCAGGGCACTACTGTGTGATTATGGGGTGCTCAGGTAGGCTTCCACACCTTACAGCAAGATAAATATACACTGTGTGCAGAATTATTGGGAAAATGAGTATTTTGATCACATGATACTTTTTATACATGTTGTCCTACTCCAAGCTTTATAGGCTTGAGAGACAACTACCAATTAAGTAAATCAGGTGATGTGCATCTCTGTAATGAGGAGGGGTGTGGTCTAATGACATCAACACCCTATAGAAGGTGTGCTTAATTATTAGGCAACTTCCTTTCCTTTGGCAAAATGGGTCAGAAGAGAGATTTGACGGGCTCTGAAAGTCCAAAATTGTGAGATGTCTTGCAGAGGGATGCAGCAGTCTTGAAATTGCCACACATTTGAAGCGTGATCACCGAACAATCAAGCGTTTCATGGCAAATAGCCAACAAGGTCGCAAGAAGCGTGTTGGGCAAAAAAGGCGCAAAATAACTGCCCATGAATTGAGGAAAATCAAGCGTGAAGCTGCCAAGATGCCATTTGCCACCAGTTTTGCCATATTTCAGAGCTACAACGTTACTGGATTATCAAAAAGCACAAGGTGTGCCATACTCAGTGACTTGGCCAAGGTAAGAAAGACTGAAAAGAGACCACCTTTGAACAAGAAACGTAAGAGAAAACGTCAAGACTGGGCCAAGAAATATCTTAACTGATTTTACAAAGGTTTTATGGACTGATTAAATGAGAGTGACTCTTGATGGGCCAGATGGATGGGCTAGAGGCTGGATCAGTAATGGGCAGAGAGCTCCACTCCGACTCAGACGCCAGCAAGGTGGAGGTGGGGTACTGGTGTGGGCTGGTATCATCAAAGATGAACTTATGGGACCTTTTCGGGTTGAGGATAGAGTGAATCTCAACTCTCAGACCTACTACCAGTTTCTGGAAGACAACTTCTTCAAGCAGTGGTACAGGAAGAAGTTGGTATCGTTCAAGAAAAACATGATTTTCATGCAGGACAATGCTCCATCACATGCATCCAACTACTCCACAGTGTGGCTGGCCAGTAAAGGTCTAAAAGAAGAAAAAATAATGACATGGTCCCCTTGTTCACCTGATCTGAACCCCATAGAAAACCTGTGGTCCCTCATAAAATGTGATATCTACAGGGAGGGAAAACAGTACACCTCTCGGAACAGTGTCTGGGAGACTGTGTTGGCTGCTCAATGTTGAACGTAAACAGATCAAGCAACTGACAGAATCTATGGATGGAAGGCTGTTGAGTGTCATTATATAGAAAGGTGGCTATATTGGTCACTAATTTTTTGGGGTTTTGTTTTTGCATATCAGAAATGTTTATTTCTAAATTTTGTGCAGTTATGTTGGTGAGATGGGAATATATTTTTTTATTAAGTTGCCTAATAATTCTGCACAGTAATAGTTACCTGCACAAATGGATATCCTCCTAAGATAGCCAAATCTAAAGAAAAAAAACTACTCCAACTTCCAAAAATATTAAGCTTTGATATTTGAGTCTTTTGGGTTGATTGAGAACATAGTTGTTGATCAATAATAAAAATAATTCTCTACAATACAACTTGCCTAATAATTCTGCACACAGTGTACAAGGCACTCCCAAGGTAGTTGAAAGAATAAATTCTTTTATTTGATTTATGCAAAAATAAAAAACGTTTCGGTCTTGCTCCAGACCTTTGTCAATAACTGAAAGTGACATAAATGAATATGTGTCAAAGTAAATAAACAAACAAAATAATGATAACATACAAAAACTGAAGAAATGGGAGACACAATCCTGTCCCCATAGGCATTAAGTCATGGTACCTTTTACAGAGTTGGAAATAATACATAAAATTATAAATTGAATTAAAAATAGGGCTGGAGAAAGGACAGGTGGGAATAGAAAGAGGACTGGGGAGGAGGTAGCACAAGGAATATACAAGGTATAAGGCATTTATAAGTAAAGTAATAAGATGGAGTATTTGGAAGAGTTAAAAGTTTGTGTGTACCTCGGCCGCTGCTGCTTCAAGACATGTGTATCCTATGGTTTCCACTGCTGTTGATGTAGTAACGCTGTAGAGATAGAGGGCTGGTATTTGACAACCCGCTTGCCCAATCAGCATGCTGGGATTAGGGGGGTGTATGCGGAAATGTCAGTCGGCCCGGTACGCATGCGCCAATGGCGTTCTAGTAAACTTTTGTGCGTAAGTGTCATTGATGAATGGCACTATTAATGCGATTGGCATAGCGGTTACAAATGCCGATTGCTTGCTGTTGTATCTGCATAGGCGGATTGTGGATGCAAAGTACTGATGATAATGATGAAATGGGGCAGGGTACTAAGTAACCATTTTGCATGTACCTTTAACTATGGTTGCTTTCCATGATGAAGGAGCAGAAATACGCTCTGAAACATGTTGAATAAAGGCACCATTACCTTCTGATCCATTGTGGTCATTTTCCAATTACAGCTTTTGCAGATCAAAAAGCACCATCCTTTCTGGATTTACATATTCATTTATGTCACTTTCAGTTGTTGACAAAGGTCTGGAGCAATACCGAAACATATTTTATTTTTGCAGGAAACAAATAAAAGGATCTTTTTCTTTTAACTACCTTGGGAGTGCCTTGTATATTTATCATCCCCATCATGTGACCCCTGGTTGCAACAGAGCCTCTGATGTCTGGTGATGGCATGACAACTTCTGGAATTAGAAGTTGACCATGCATCAATGAGGTATGACCAAATCTCCTGATCGCGCTCTCCTCCACTGCTTTTATTAACAGTGCACCAAAAGAATGATCAATGCTGGGCTGGGACATACAGTGAAACTCCACCCACAGTGCAGTCACTCAGGGAGAGTAGGTCTCACCTCAGTGATCTCAGGTCAACTTCCAATTATGGAAGTTGACGTGAAATAACCAGACTATAGAGGTCATTCCAGAAGGGTGTCACATGATTGGGACTGAGCAGACAGCAATAGTGCTGCTCACATGCACAATTGAACACAGAAGGTATTTGGAAAAGACTTCTTTTGCAGCTTTAAAGGGAACCTGTCACCTAATCTATGGCCCCTAAACTATCACTACCTGCCCCTACAGACCCTAACTAGCTCCCTAACCATCCCTGCCTGACCTAATATGGCTTTATATAAGGTGAAATAAACACTTTATAAACTTACAGTTTCTCCGTCTGTGGGGCGTTCCTGTCGGCTCTTGTCTGCAGGGCGGGGTCCCCAGAGCCGCGCTCCCCCCGCCTCGCTCCCTTCCTAACGCCCTAATGGGCGGCATTATCGATTTGAAGAGCGGGGGAGCCCATTGGAATCTTCCCGCCCCGCTCTTCATGACGCGAGACCGGAAACCGCGTCATTTCCAGTCCGCGCATGCGTAGTGCGCCGGGTGAAGCCGAAGCCGAGTCCCGGCGTCGCTAGGCAACGATCGGGAGCGTCTTCGGAAGGTGAGTATCGGCGGCCCCCTCCCTCCCAAACCAGCACATATATATGTGTGTGTAATCCACATGTACATATGGATTACACACACACATATATACATTCACTTTGATTAGGCACATTTCATATGTGCATCTATAATATATATATATATATATATATATATATATATATATATATATATGCACATATATATAGTTAGATTGTGTGTGTGTGTGTGTGTGTATACATACGTGTGTGTGTGTGTATACATACGTGTGTGTGTGTGCATGTGTATACTTACGGGTGTGTGTGTGCATGTGTGTGTATACTTACGTGTGTGTGTGTGTGCATGTGTGTGTATACTTACGTGTGTGTGTGTGTGTGTGCGTGCATGTGTGTGTATACTTACGTGTGTGTGTGTGTGCGTGCATGTGTGTGTATACATACTTGTGTGTGTGCGTGCATGTGTGTGTATACATACTTGTGTGTGTGTGTGCATGTGTGTGTATACATACTTGTGTGTGTGTGTGTGTGTGCGTGCATGTGTGTGTATACATACTTGTGTGTGTGTGTGCGTGCATGTGTGTGTATACATACTTGTGTGTGTGTGTGCGTGCATGTGTGTGTATACATACTTGTGTGTGTGTGTGTGTGTGTGCGTGCATGTGTGTGTATACATACTTGTGTGTGTGTGTGTGTGTGCGTGCATGTGCGTGCATGACGCGAGGCCCGAGACCGCGTCATTTCCGGTCCGCGCATGCGTAGTGCGCCGGGTGAAGCCGAAGCCGAGTCCCGGCGTCGCTAGGCAACGATCGGGAGCGTCTTTGGAAGGTGAGTATAGGCGGCCCCCTCCCTCCCAAACCAGCACATATATATGTGTGTGTAATCCACATGTACATATGGATTACACACACACATATATACATTCACTTTGATTAGGCACATTTCATATGTGCATCTATATATATATATATATATATATATATATATATATATATATGCACATATATATAGTTAGATTGTGTGTGTGTGTGTGTGTGTATACATACGTGTGTGTGTGTGTATACATACGTGTGTGTGTGTGCATGTGTATACTTACGGGTGTGTGTGTGCATGTGTGTGTATACTTACGTGTGTGTGTGTGTGCATGTGTGTGTATACTTACGTGTGTGTGTGTGTGTGCGTGCATGTGTGTGTATACTTACGTGTGTGTGTGTGTGCGTGCATGTGTGTGTATACATACTTGTGTGTGTGCGTGCATGTGTGTGTATACATACTTGTGTGTGTGTGTGCATGTGTGTGTATACATACTTGTGTGTGTGTGTGTGTGTGTGCGTGCATGTGTGTGTATACATACTTGTGTGTGTGTGTGCGTGCATGTGTGTGTATACATACTTGTGTGTGTGTGTGCGTGCATGTGTGTGTATACATACTTGTGTGTGTGTGTGTGTGTGTGCGTGCATGTGTGTGTATACATACTTGTGTGGTGTGTGTGTGTGTGTGTGCGTGCATGTGTGTGTGTGTGCATGTGTGTGTATACATACGTGTGTGTGTGCATGTGTGTGTATACTTACGTGTGTGTGTGTGCATGTGTGTGTATACTTACATGTGTGTGTGTGCATGTTTGTGTATACTTACGTGTGTGTGTGTGTGCGTGCATGTGTGTGTATACATACGTGTGTGTGTGCGTGTGTGTGTGTGCATGTGTGTGTATACTTACGTGTGTGTGTGTGCATGTGTGTGTATACTTACGTGTGTGTGTGTGCATGTGTGTGTATACTTACGTGTCTGTGTGTGTGTATACATACATGTGTGTGTGTGTGTGTGCGTGCATGTGTGTGTGTGCGTGTGTGTGTATACATACGTGTGTGTGTGTGCATGTGTGTGTATACATACGTGTGTGTGTGCATGTGTGTGTATACTTACGTGTGTGTGTGTGCGCGTGCATGTGTGTGTATACATACTTGTGTGTGTGTGCATGTGTGTGTATACTTACGTGTGTGTGTGCATGTGTGTGTATACTTACGTGTGTGTGTGTGCGTGCATGTGTGTGTATACATACGTGTGTGTGTGTGTGTGTGTGCATGTGTGTGTATACATACGTGTGTGTGTGTGTGTGTGTGCATGAGTATATATATTTTGTAGAGAGAGAGACTGAGGGTGAGAGGGTCTGTGAGTTTTGTGTAACGCTGGGACCTGGGTGACGCAGTAAACTTCACCTGAGGTCAGAGTTAATCCTCGTCACTCTATCTGACCTCAGGTGATCTACACTGATGTCACCCTGCTCACATCGGTAACAGAAAACTCACTCTATGTGGGTCACGCTGTGAAGTGGGAAGTTTCACATGAGGTCAGAGAAACACATTGCTTTATCCGACCTCAGGTGACACAGACCATGAACTCTCCCCCTTCACTGCACGAGCCTTCAAATATAATTTTTAGGGAATCTTCACTAACGGACGGACCTCTACCAGGATCCTGGATGGGTATGTGGGAGTAATAAAGATGGAGTCAAAATACGTGTTTGTGTTTTTTGTTGTAATAAAATTTTTTTTCTCGGTGTTGTGTCTTCTTTACTACTAAATAGAGATTCATAATGGCCGTGTCTAACATTGGCATGACATTATAAATCTCGGGCTTAGTGCCAGCTGCTAAAAGAAAGGTGGCATTAACCCCTTATTACCCAGTCTGCCACCGCCACAGGGCAGCTGGAAGAGCTGGGTACAGCTCCAGAATATTGCGCTTCTATAAATGCGCAATTTTCTGGGGCGGCTGCGAGCTGCAATTCTCAGCGGGGGTGGCCCAGAACGCTTGGGCCTCCCTACGCTGGGGATTCCAGCCCTCAGCTGCCTAGTTGTACCTGGCTGGCAAAGAAAAATGCGGCGAAGCCCCACGCCGTTTTTTTTCTTGTCAGCCAGGTACACCTAGGTAGTTGGGGGTGGATGGCAGCTCTTAGCTGCCTAGTTGTACCTGGCTGGCAAAGAAAAATGTGGCGAAGCCCCACGCCGTTTTTTTTCTTGCCAGCCAGGTAGACCTAGACAGCTGTGGGCTGCCATCCACCCCCTACTACCTAGGTGTACCTGGCTTGCATGAAAAAACGGCATCTGTCTTCACCACATTTTTCTTTGCCAGCCAGGTACAACTAGTCAGCTGGGGGTGGATGGCAGCTCCCAGCTGCCTAGTTGTACCTGGCTGGCAAAGAAAAATGCGGCGAAGCCCCACGCCGTTTTTTTTCTTGTCAGCCAGGTACACCTAGGTAGTAGGGGGTGGATGGCAGCTCCTAGCTGCCTAGTTGTACCTGGCTGGCAAAGAAAAATGCGGCGAAGCCCCACGCCGTTTTTTTTCTTGTCAGCCAGGTACACCTAGGTAGTTGGGGGTGGATGGCAGCTCCTAGCTGCCTAGTTGTACCTGGCTGGTAAAGAAAAATGCGGTGAAGCCCCACGCCGTTTTTTTTCTTGTCAGCCAGGTACACCTAGGTAGTTGGGGGTGGATGGCAGCTCCCAGCTGACTAGTTGTATGTGGCTGGCAAGAAAAAAATGGCATGTGGCTTCGCTGTATTTTCCTTTACTAGCCAGGTACATAAGAGAAGAATAAAGCTGACCAGTGAAATATAGGCGATCACCATGTGTAGGGAATTAATCATAAATCTTTATTACAAAAAACAACAGACAAACAATGAGAGTACCATTAAAAACAAGTAAAAAGCCCTGTACAGAGCTAAACAATCCACCCACTTCAGCTAGGTAATGATTAATAATCAGATCAAGAAACGAATCTGAGATAGATAGTTATGTCAGGATAAGCTTAGCACCTATAATACCAGCAAGTCTTTGAGGGAACCTATGTGCTAGAAGATAATAATAACACACATCCACAATCAATACCCTTGTTCAAACCTCCAAATGTACTGGGAGGAGAACCAAGGGAAAAGGTGCAAAAGACAAATCACAAAGGTGAAGGCAAACAATGAATCAGATCATACCATGCAAAGTATCAGCTGAGTGGGCGGGATAGGAGAATCACCCAATGCATTTCGTCATCTAAGATGACTTCATCAGGGGAGCACTCTCATGTCAGGTCCGTCCTGTTTATATAGTTAAGTAAATAATGAGTGATAATGCTCACCTGCATTCTCAGTACAGCAGCGTGCCTGCCGGCTCAGATGTCTGACCCGGAAGAGGGAGCTGAAGGAGCGGAACTACAATCTAGCATATTAGGACCGCGCATGCGCGTGGTGCGGCAGGCTTCAAGAACCTTTAGTAATATGGCCGCCGCGCATGCGCAGTAGAGCAGTATTTTTCCTTAGACAATGTGCAGCCTCCGGTCAGCGCGTCAGGATGCTGAATGCGTGCCAGAAGCTGCAGTGCCGAGGAGCGATAGTCAGGACAAGATAGAATAGTGTAAGCCTGAGGAGAGTAAGGAAGGGACAGAATCTTCTTGTTGTGGAAGTAAAACGACCTATAAATACAACACATAGGTGACTTAATAGAAGAAAGAGACTACGGGAGATATTTATATGCTAAATAAACCATAATTTAGATTATAATTTAAACATGAGCAATTACTTGTAATCCCTAAAAAGAGGATACTAGGAGTTGGCATACAAAATAACTAGGTCTCTAAATAAGAAAAAGTCAATTATATACTGATCTAAAATGTTGAAAAACTAGCCAGGTACAACTAGGTCGCTGGTAGCTGCCATTCACCCCCAACTACCTAGGTGTACCTGGCTGACAAGAAAAAAAACGGCGTGGGGCTTCGCCACATTTTTCTTTGCCAGCCAGGTACAACTAGGCAGCTGGGAGCTGCCATCCACCCCCAGCTGACTAGTTAAACCTGGCTGGCAAAGAAAAATGTGGTGAAGACAGATGCCGTTTTTTCATGCAAGCCAGGTACACCTAGGTAGTAGGGGGTGGATGGCAGCCCACAGCTGTCTAGGTCTACCTGGCTGGCAAGAAAAAAAACGGCGTGGGGCTTCGCCACATTTTTCTTTGCCAGCCAGGTACAACTAGGCAGCTAGGAGCTGCCATCCACCCCCAACTACCTAGGTGTACCTGGCTGACAAGAAAAAAAAACGGCGTGGGGCTTCGCCGCATTTTTCTTTGCCAGCCAGGTACAACTAGGCAGCTGAGGGCTGGAATCCCCAGCGTAGGGAGGCCCAAGCGTTCTGGGCCACCCCCGCTGAGAATTGCAGCTCGCAGCCGCCCCAGAAAATTGCGCATTTATAGAAGCGCAATATTCTGGAGCTGTACCCAGCTCTTCCAGCTGCCCTGTGGCGGTGGCAGACTGGGTAATAAGGGGTTAATGCCACCTTTCTTTTAGCAGCTGGCACTAAGCCCGAGATTTATAATGTCATGCCAATGTTAGACACGGCCATTATGAATCTCTATTTAGTAGTAAAGAAGACACAACACCGAGAAAATTTTTTTTATTACAACAAAAAACACAAACACGTATTTTGACTCCATCTTTATTACTCCCACATACCCATCCAGGATCCTGGTAGAGGTCCGTCCGTTAGTGAAGATTCCCTAAAAATTATATTTGAAGGCTCGTGCAGTGAAGGGGGAGAGTTCATGGTCTGTGTCACCTGAGGTCGGATAAAGCAATGTGTTTCTCTGACCTCATGTGAAACTTCCCACTTCACAGCGTGACCCACATAGAGTGAGTTTTCTGTTACCGATGTGAACAGGGTGACATCAGTGTAGATCACCTGAGGTCAGGTAGAGTGACGAGGATTAACTCTGACCTCAGGTGAAGTTTACTGCGTCACCCAGGTCCCAGCGTTACACAAAACTCACAGACCCTCTCACCCTCAGTCTCTCTCTCTACAAAATATATATACACATGCACACACACACACAAGTATGTATACACACACATGCACACACACACACACACGTATGTATACACACACATGCACACACACACACACACAAGTATGTATACACACACATGCACGCACACACACACAAGTATGTATACACACACTTGCACGCACACACTCACACACACACAAGTATGTATACACACACATGCACGCGCACACACACACACAAGTATGTATACACACACACATGCACGCACACACACACACACACACACACACAAGTATGTATACACACACATGCACACACACACACAAGTATGTATACACACACATGCACGTACACACACACAAGTATGTATACACACACATGCACGCACACACACACACACACACAAGTAAGTATACACACACACACACACACACACGTGTATGTATACACACACATGCACGCACACACACACACACACGTAAGTATACACACACATGCACACACACACACGTAAGTATACACACACATGCACACACACACACGTAAGTATACACATGCACACACACACACACATACGTATGTATACACACACACGTATGTATACACACACACACACACACACAATCTAACTATATATATGTGCATATATATATATATATATATATATATATATATATATATATATAGATGCACATATGAAATGTGCCTAATCAAAGTGAATGTATATATGTGTGTGTGTAATCCATATGTACATGTGGATTACACACACATATATATGTGCTGGTTTGGGAGGGAGGGGGCCGCCGATACTCACCTTCCGAAGACGCTCCCGATCGTTGCCTAGCGACGCCGGGACTCGGCTTCGGCTTCACCCGGCGCACTACGCATGCGCGGACTGGAAATGACGCGGTTTCCGGTCTCGCGTCATGAAGAGCGGGGCGGGAAGATTCCAATGGGCTCCCCCGCTCTTCAAATCGATAATGCCGCCCATTAGGGCGTTAGGAAGGGAGCGAGGCGGGGGGAGCGCGGCTCTGGGGACCCCGCCCTGCAGACAAGAGCCGACAGGAACGCCCCACAGACGGAGAAATTGTAAGTTTATAAAGTGTTTATTTCACCTTATATAAAGCCATATTAGGTCAGGCAGGGATGGTTAGGGAGCTAGTTAGGGTCTGTAGGGGCAGGTAGTGATAGTTTAGGGGCCATAGATTAGGTGACAGGTTCCCTTTAAATCGATGAGGCTACTATAGATTGTAGTGTACCACCTAGAATATATTCATAGATTATGCTTTTGACAATTTACATAGCTTAAACAGTAAAATCCCTTAATATCCATGAAATTATCAATTAAATATGAATATAACTTGGTATTTACGTGTATATTTATGTTGTTTAAATTATACTTCTAAAGTATTAAAGTTACATGCAGAGTAATAACGCTGTTACCAGTTGTTGGATAATTAGGTTTCAGAGACCATTCTTTATTTTATCCTTTCAATAAGGACTCTCAATAATATCTTAACAATGTAAGTCATCAATAGCATAGTAAAAGCTTCCCACACACTGCTTCCACATGTGTTTTGCAATTTACAAAGCACGGACTACCCATGTGTCTCTTGACCTGAAATCAACAGACTTATGCATGGCTATGAGGCTACCGATTTTAGCATCAGGATACCTGCACCCTAATGGGGCTTAATATGGTCATATGCTCACAATACCAATGTTTCTTGTTTCTCTAGTGAAAAATCCTGCACCTTCATAGTCTCTCTGATATCACATAGGCTGCAGTGCTCAAAAAGAATAATCACATCAACAGCAGGAAGAAAGTGATGTCCGAGGAGGCATTATAGCCTAGAATGATGAAGAGGGGCAGTGGGAAGTGGGATGTCTGTGTTTAGAGGAGAAAATAATTAGCACCATGAGGAGATGAAGAGTGTGTAAGATATGTTAACAAACAGATTGGTTAGTGTAATTCCTGTGCCATCCATTTTAATGGGGCCTGAAGAAATCCATGCATATGATGTTGTGACAATCTGATTTTGCTGTTTAATTCTACTGGCCACATGCTGAAAGACAGACTACTAAACCCTAAAGGTACCGTTACACGGGGAAACATCTCCGGCAACATCGCCGGCAACTCAGGGGCGTGGCCAAGTTGCAGCAACATCGCTAGTGAGTTGCTCTGTGTAACAAGGTGATTTCAACGGCAATAGTTGCTTGAGCAATATCGCCTGGTTTCCCAACAATGTTGTGAAACCTGGCGATGTTGCTCAAGCGATCTGGCAGAATCGCCCAGTGTGACACCGCAACAGTGATATTAAAAGCAACTTCCCCCATTCACTGCAATGTTAATGCCTGGGTTGAGTTTAACCCTGGCAGAGAAAGTTGTTTGCAACATCGCTGCTGCGTTGCCGGTGATGTCTCCTCGTGTAAAATCTCCACAGCGATCTTGGCAAAGTTCTCAAAACAAACGTGCACGCTCCCGAGTTGCCGGCGATGTTGCTGGAGATGTTTCCCTGGGCAATGGTATCTTTATCTGACCTGTAGCATAGTTGAAATTTTCTTGATAAGATTTGTAGTTTTGTAGCAGTTTTGCTGCAAAAAATGTCCGCACCAAACACTCAGCGTTGGTATATACCCATAAGGCTGTGTACCCACGATGAATTTGTGTGGCAGATTTTTGTCATCAAAGATCCACATCTTGTGTCAAAAAAGCGCACCAAAACCTTTGCATTACACACTGAAATGGCTGTGACTAAAGCTAGGTTTAAGAATAGAAAAAAAAATATTCAAGTAATTTCCTGGTACAATCCCCTTCTTTTCGATTCTCCATCACGTGTGTTGGTGATGTGCAGCTGGACCAGCAGAGATTAATGGAAGATATTTAAAAAAGATGTTAGAAGAAGAAGATGCAAAAAAAGGTTTTCTTCACAAATTCTTTTTTTTTAGAGTTCTGATGTTAGTAAACTAATCTAAGGTAACCAGTGACGTAACTTCAGGCCCTGGGGCCCAGATGCGAAAGCTCCAACAGGGCCCCCAATTATTGCAAATCTTTAATAGTAGTAGTCTTTTTCTATAGGCTAAAGGGACTTTTGGGGCCCCATAGCCTCCAGGGTCCGGGTGCGATCGCAACCCCTGCACCTGTTGTAGTTACACCCCTGAAGGTAACGTTAATAAACATCAGTATAAATATGCATGTTGTTGCGTGTTGTAATGTAGGTGAAAACTCATTTATTTGTAAAAAAACACCCTCACGTACCTGTTTCCCCACTTTATTACCCCCAAACATTTCCTCCGATGATAATCCAAAGTGAGGTCCCTGGAACATTTGCAGCGCTGCTAAATCTCTGTGAGTAGACACATATCTGTTCACCGGAAGTAGTAGCTCCCACTAACACCAGGCTGTGATCAAGGTGCCGTGAGTAAGTCTTTCTGATGGCAGAGCTGAGCCAAGACAGCTCTGTCCTCAGATGTACCGGACTTTGACATTACCTTGATCACATCTGGTAGTGAGTTTCTCAGCGGTTGTTGCAGTGACCAGACCTCAGTGTGGATTAGTGTGGATTATCGTGGATTATTGTGCTGTGAATTTCCATCAGAGAATTTGTTTGGGGATAATAAAGAGGGGAAACAGGGTGGTCCACACTGCCAGACTTTACAGGCCCTACTCCCTACGATTGGCAGCACTGTATTGCCATCAAGGCTCCCCCACATCAGTTCCTTGATGACTTTGCCATCTAGTTTCTGCCCTTTCTAGCCCGTAACCTACCCACTTTGATCATGGGGGAATTTAACATACCTATTGATAATCCCATCTCCTCATCTGCCTCTCTTCTTTTATCCCTATTCTCCTCTCTCTGCCTTTCACAACTTCCTAACTCTGCCATACATGAATATGGGAATACGCTGGATCTGATCTTCTCTCAGATCTGCTAAGTGCATGATTTTACTAATTCCCCTATTCTGCTCTCTGGCCATAACCTTCTTTCATTCTCAGTCAAGAACTGTCAACCCATCAAGGACACCTCAAACTCCCACACATATAGGTATATACATACCATTTGCACTCAGAAACGTATATAGAATTTGCAGTCTTCACTGGACCCAATCTCCTCCCTCTCCTACAATTAGAACAACTCAGCACCGACAGCAGCAATCTTGGCACACACTGTAAACAGAGTTCCTCCAGTGTTGCTCCAGGTGCACATAACGTCTGTGGAGATAATCCAACCTGGCAAAGATTTCATCCATTATACATTTTTGATAAAAACATACAATGCTGCCCTTCATCTCTCCAAACAAGCTTACTTCCACACACATATCATGTCACTAGCCAACAATCCTACACGACTGTTTGACACTTTCCACTCTCTCCTTTGTCCAAGAGTACAGACCCCAACTACCTCAGTGCTGCTGATCTGACCTACTATTGTAAAGACAAAATTGACCACATATGACAGGAAATATCCTCCCAGCCTCATGACATCATGCATTCTCTTCCCTCCTGCTCTTCTTCCCACTCACTTTTGGTCTTCGATCTGGTCACAGAGAAAGATGTTACCTGGCTCCTTGCATCCTCTCACTATACTACCTGCACCAGTAACCCTATTCTTCAAATCTCCTTCAATCCCTTGCCACGGCTGTCACCTCTCACCTAACTAAAATATTTAATATTTCCCTTTCATCTGGTGTTTTTCCTACCTCCTTCAAACATGCTAGCATACACTCGTTACAAAATCATCCATGCCTCGAACAGAACTCTGCTGCTAACTACGGACCTGTCTCTAATCTCTCCTTCATCTCTTAACTTTTAGAATACTTGGTCCTCTCCCGTATGATCCGCTATCTCTCAGATAATTCTATTCTTGAACCTCTACAGTCTGGTTTCCGCTCCTTACACTGTGCTGAAACTGTCCTTACTAAAGAAGCTAATGATCTACCAGCTAAATCGAATGGTTATAACTCCCTGCTGATTCTCCTGGATCTCTGCACTGCACTCCATACTATTGATCACCAACTCCTCCTCTCTATGCTCCGCTCTATTGGATTCAAGGACACTGCTGTCTACTGGTTCTCCTCCTACTTCTCTGACTGCTCCTTCACTGTCTTTCGTGGACTTCTCTTCCTATCATCTTCCCCTCATGGTTGGGGTTCCTCAGGGTTCAGTCCTAGGTCTCCTTCTCTGTATATACTGCCCTTATTGGACAAACAATCAGTAGATTCAGTTTTCAGTACCACTAGCAACTAGAGATGAGCTCAAAATGAGCAATGGTCAAGTTCCACAGTCATGGCATCAATGTTTACTTGGAGATACTCCTGTACCATCCTCTCCAGGCGTTGACTATGTGTCAGACTTCTTGTGTCTTCTGGCCTTGCAGACGATAGTCTAAAAAATTCATGAAACGATGCTACAAAATTGAAGTTACCACCAGATATGGTGTTACTGGTACGGTGTGAGTGATGACTTGACAGTCCCACAGTTAGCAAGTTAGAACTTTGAGATTCACTCTGTGTACCACTGGTGTTTTGTGGAAAAGCAGATGTAAGATTGTGTAACAGCTTCTGCTGGTACTTCTCCATGCATGCGTCCCTTTCTATGGCAGGAATTATTTTGCCAAATTTTGTCTTGTACCAGGGATCTAAGAGTGTGGAAACCCAGTAGTCGGCATTACTTCCAATTCGGACAATCCGAGGGTCATGTTGCAGGTAGTGCGGCAAGAAGGCGCTCATGTGTCTTGCGCATCCAGGAGGACCAAGTCCTTGTTGTGTTGGTGGCGGCGAGGTTAGAATCATGCTTCCTTCCTCTGCCCTCACGCCCCAACCTCGCACAACAAAAATGTCATCAAGGTCTCCCTCATCTGCTGAGTCTTCCATGCCCATCGCCAGTTCGTCCTCCATTTCTTCCTGGGCTCCTGCACCTTCCTCAACAGTTTGGCTGCTACCATGCACCCTCGTTAATCTGTCTCCCCCACCATCCCATGTCTGCTGTCTTGGTGCTGCTGACCATGATGACCATGGTGATCTTGTTATCCCTTCCACATAGGACTCCTCCTGTACTTCCTCCACCTCCTCTTGTCCCACCACCTGAATACTGTTTAGAGTGTGCTCCAGCATATAGATGACCGGAATAGTCATGCTGATAATGGCATCGTCGATCTGCCCCACCTCTGGATCTCGTTGGCCCAGGCTATATGTCATAACGTATTGCACCAGGGCTCGGTGGTGCTGCCACAGTTGCTGCAATATGTGCAGAGTGGAATTCCAGCGTATCGGCACATCGCTTTTCAGGCGGTGATCCGACAGACGTCTGGAGTGATGCAAGTCGTTGAGCTGTGGGATGCCAACGCTGGAAGTGAGCACACAGCGACTGTGCCCTCTGCAGAAGCCCATCTAGGCTTGATAGTGTGTTAAAAATTGTTGGACAACCATATTCAACATGTGGGTCATACAAGGCACGTGTGTCATATTGCCCCGGCGAAGGGCCACATCCAGTTTGCAGCATTGTCGCACATGGCCTTCTCTGGCTGCATGTTGCGTGGAGACACCCATTGCTTAAACTTTTGTCTCCAGAGCTGACCACAACTCCTCAGCTGTGTGACTCACATTTCCCAGATATTTCAAGGTAAACACCTCAGAGGACTGGAGGGTTTGGGATGTTGAAGTTGAGGTGGAGGAGAGGCCACTTGATGGAGCACTTGAGATCCATTCAAGCACTTGCTGTTTTTGTGCCTCATCTACAAAAAGTAATGATGGTCATGTCCGTAAGACAGGGATCATATCAGATTGTCCATGGAAATAAGTAGACATCTTACTTTGGCTGGAAGATGGTCTTTCTTCAGCAGATGTTACTGTTGCTTTACCACCTACCCCACGGACACAAACATTTTTACCCTTTCCACCATGCCGATTCCCCTTTCCACCAGTAGCAGGCCTTTTGCCACTCATTTTGCATGTGACCAAATTGGCAACTCTGCAGTTGTTAGGAAAAAAAAATAGGATGGAAATCGAGCAGAGCTAAGTGGCCAAACAGTGGAACTATGCCCAAACTATTACCTAGGTGCAGTTAAAAATTAGTATGAAATAGACAGGCGGCGTAGAGTGTTTCACATGTGGGCTACACAACACTGTCTAAATGACACTACTACTAGGCCCAAACTATTACCTGGACTAGGTGCAGTTAAAAATTTGTCTGAACTAGACAGGCGGTGTAGTGTGTTTCACCAGTGGGCTACACACCACTGTCTAAATGACACTGCTACTAGGCCCAAACTATTACCTGGGCTTGGTGCAGTTAAAAATTAGTCTGAACTAGACAGGTGGTGTAGTGTGTTTCACAAGTTGGCTACACACCACTGTGTAAATGACACTGCTACTAGGCCCAAACTATTACCTGGGCTAGGTGCAGTTACAAATTAGTCTGAACTAGACAGGCGGTGTAGTGTGTTTCACAAGCTGGCTACACCACTTTCTAAATGACACTGCTACTAGGCCCAAACTATTACCTGGGCTAGGTGCAGTTAAAAATTAGTCTGAACTAGACAAGTGGTGTAGAGTGTTTCTCAAGTTGGCTACACACCACTGTCTAAATGACACTGCTACTAGGCCCAAACTATTACCAGGGCTAGGTGCAGTTAAATATTAGTCTGAACTAGACAGGCGGTGTAGCTTGGTTCACAAGTGAGCTACACCATTGTCTACCAGACATGCTACTAGCCCAAAAAAATTGCCTGGACTAGTTGCAGTAAAAAATTGGCTACTGGATAGACAGGCGGTGTAGCTTACTTTACAGCTGGGCTACACCTCTGACTACCAGACACTGCTACTAGCCCAAAAATATTGCCTGGACTAGCTGCAGTAAAAAATTGGCTACTGGATAGACAGGCGGTGTAGCTTACTTTAAAGCTGGGCTACACTGCTGACTACCAGACAATGCTACTAGCACAAAAAAATTGTCTGGACTAGCTGCAGTAAAAAATTGGCTACTGGATAGACAGGCGGTGTAGCTTACTTTACAGCTCGGCTACACCACTGACTACCAGTCACTGCTGCCAGCCCAAAAAAATTGCCTGCACTAGCTGCAGAAAAAAATTGGCTACTAAAGACAGGTGGTGTAGCTTTCTTCATAGCAGTGCTACACTACCTGCCCTAAAGGATTGCTTGAGCTAGATTTGGCCAGATGCTGTGAAAAACACTTGCACAGCACTAGCACACACCTGCCTGGCAATAACTAATAGGAACTGCTCTAACCTAGCCCTCAAAAGGGCTGAAATTATAACTAGTCCTTACTTCTGAGAAGTAGCCCTCAAAAGGGCTGATATTTACATCTAATCCCTACTCCCTACTTGTCTGAAGTAGCCCTCAAAAGGGTTGAGATTCTAACTAGTAACTACTCCCTAAACCTATCTGTCTATCTAACTTGAGATTCACTCACTATCTATCTAACTAACACTTTATAGTAGCAGTGCCTGACTGACACACAACTGCAGCACTGAGGAAATGGTGGCAATGGGGAAAATGGCTGGGTCTTATAGGGCAAGGACATGTGACATACACAACCAATGACACATGCCCTTGCTTGTGTGCAAAAAATGCACTTTGCTGTGTGTGTGTCATTTGCTCACAGCCTGCACCGCCCCACTGTATATGCAGTTAGGAGTAAAAAAAACGGAGATCGGCATTATTTCTGCAGCACTGATCTAAACCCCACCCCCCCACACACACACTATACACTGAAACTGGATATTAACATTCATTAACAGTATTAGGGTTAGGGTTAAGCTTTTGGTGATCGAAGCGTTATTGAACATAACCTCGAACTGCCGAATTTTAAGCAAATTGTTCACATTCGTCAAATGACTCGAACACCGCCCAAAACAGCTCAAATTTGAGATTGGCGAACATTTCGAATCGAACATTGGTCATCTCTACTAGTAACCAGGATTATAGTCCTCTCCAACCATTGCATGGTTGCAGTGGCGCACCCAGAAATTTCCCAAGGTAGGGGTCCAAGAAACACACACCGGCCCTGAAAGAGGGGTGTCACCCCCCAGCGGGGTTCTGAGGGGCAAAGCCCCCAGTGGGGGGGGTTTGGGGAGTGAAGCCCCCCTAAAAGCAGCCCCTTTTGTGGGCCCTTGGGTGCTGTGTAATTGTTCCTGTCTCCTGACATAGGGGCCCAGCTCCTTGTGTACTGCACCACTTTTCAGGGCTGTCCAAAGGGGGGGGTCCAGACACGTAGGTCCCCCCCCTTGGGTGCGCCTATGCATGGTTGCCCATCCACTACAGAGTACAATATCACTCTCACTCAAAGCCATCCACAGTTCTGCACCGCCCTACATCTCCTCCCTCATCTTGGTCTATCGCTCTACATGTGCCCTCCGTTCCACACGTGACCTAAGACTGACATCATCTACTATATGAACCTCCCACTCCTGTTTCCAAGACTTCTCATGAGCAGTGCCAATTCTCTGGAACGGACTACCAAGAATAATTAAATTAATACCCATAGTTTTAAGCAGACCCTAACAATGCATTTCTTTAGATTAGCGTATTACTTCACCTCACTTATCTAACTATTCCCATTCTTCCCTGTTCCAAACCTGGCTTCTTTTGTCATCTGTCTACACCATCCATGCACTAAATAGCACTTTATCTGTACTTGTACAGATCCTGGCAGGCACTTTTTACCATTTACCTTTTGTGCCTCCCCTATTTCTTCATAGGTTGTAAGCTTGCGAGCATGGCCCTCACTCCTGCTGGTATCTGTTGATTTTTTTTGTTACCCTGTATATCTCAAATTGTCTGCACATTTCCGCTCTGAATTGTAAAGTGCTGCGGAATATGTTGGTGCTATATAAATAAAACAATTATTATTATTGTCTGTTTGTTTTTTCCAAATAAATGATTTTTCTCTGTGTTGTGATTTTTTTTATTACCGTATATACTCGCGTATAAGCCGAGTTTTTCAGCCCAAAAATTGGGCTGAAAAGTCCCCCCCTCGGCTTATACGCGAGTCACTCGGTATACTGTGGGGGGGCGGGCTGTGACCTGTGGCTGGAGGAGGCAGGAGGGGGCCGCAGTGACCGCGGGCGGTCACGTGGGGCCGCCTCATTAGTGTAATGAATATGCACAGCATCCCCCCGTCCATCAGCGGTGGGGGATGCCGTGCATATTGCACTACACTGGCCCCCAGCATTGGTACACAGCCCCCCCTCCTTATTATGGGTCCCCCAGCAGTAATAAACAGCCCCCCCCCTCTCCTTATCACGTCCCCCCCAGGCTGCGGCAGCTGTCAAAATAGCAAACACTTTATACATCACCTTCCGGCGCAGCTCCTCCGCTCCCGGCTTCTTCCTGCGTGTTCCGGCTTCTAGTGCTGTGACCGGGCGCAGGAGATGACGTCATCGGCTGCGCCCGGTCACATGACACCGGCACAAGCAGGAAGAAGAAGCCGGGAGCGGAGGAGCTGCGCCGGAAGGTGATGTATAAAGTGTTTGTTATTTTGACAGCTGCCGCAGCCTGGGGGAGACATGATAAGGAGGGGGGGGGCTGTTTATTACTGCTGGGGGGCCAGTATACAGCGCACAGGGGCCTGTATACAGCGCACAGGGGCCTGTATACAGCGCACAGGGGCCTGTATACCACCACTGAGGGCCTGTATACAGCGCACAGGGGCCTGTATACCACCACTGAGGGCCTGTATACAGCACACAGGGGCCTGTATACACCGCACAGGGGCCTGTATACACCGCACAGGGGCCTGTATACACCTCACAGGGGCCTGTATACACCGCACAGGGGCCTGTATACCACTGCACAGGGGCCTGTATACCACTGCACAGGGGCCTGTATACACTGCACAGGGGCCTGTATACCACTGCTGAGGGGCCTGTATAATACCATTACTGAGGGGTGTTATATACCATTACTGAGGGGTGCTATATACCAGTGACGGGGGGGCTATATAATAGGATATGGGTCTGCTGCATTTCATACCCTAGGCTTATACACGAGTCAATAACTTTTACCAGCTTTTGGGGGCAAAAGTAGGGGGGTCGGCTTATACACGGGTCGGCTTATACACGAGTATATACGGGTAGTTACTTTTAGATTTAAAATAGCCAGGTCTAATATTGGCCTGACATTATGAATCTTAGGCTTGGTGTCAGTTGGCAATCCTCGGCTGACATATACCCCTTATTACCCAGTCTGCCACAGGTACCAGGGCAGCTGAAAAAGCAGAGTAAAGCACCAGGAAATGGAGCTTCTAATGAATACTCCACTTTCTGGGGCAGCTGTGGGCTGCGATTTTGAGTGTGGGGGGCCAATAATACATGGGTCTCACCATGCTGAGAATCCTATCCCCCAGCTGGCTACTTTTACCTTAGCTGGCAATCAAAAATAGGGTGGAGCCCACGTCAAATTTTAAATAATTTATTTAAAAAACCCCCACAAAAATTTTGAAATAATAATTTTGAATACATATATACATGTACATAGGTATATTTACCAGTTGAATCAGCTTGGGAACATTGAACTTCATCTGATGATGCCAGGAATTGCTGCACTAAACTCTGCACTGTACTATACATTCACTTGACTCTCCTACTCTGTACTTAAAATGGTGGTATTTCCTTTTTCTGTTGTGGTGAAATCACATCCTGCGTTTTTAGTAACAAAACAAACCATCAAATATGTGCAAAATCATAATGAAAACACTGTAAACGATTTGCTGCGTATTTTGATGTAACATTGAGTTCTAAGGGTGAAAAATGCTGAAAATCTGCAGCAATAATTGGCATGCTGCAGATTTTCCTGCTGCAGAAAAAAATGCAGCAAGGGCACAACATTTCAAATTTACCACAGACTTTGCTGTGACATTTGTGATAAAAGTATGGTAAAAACATGGTGAAATCTACAGTAAAAATGCTCCATGGGCACAAGATCTAAAAGAAACCTGGCATGAGATTCATAATACAAAACCACTCTGAAAGGAAGCAGCGTAACAGAGAAAACACACTTGGCAAGTCAGGTAGAATACATTTTGGATGACTTATACAAGAGATAAATTCCTGGTTTTTGCTTCTCCCATCCCTTTTCCCCTGAATTGACAAATCTTTATTTATTCACACACATACCATCAGTAATGCGGAGTGGTTTGGGTAGAAACCACCATCAACCTGCCTCTGATTAGTCATCTGAGATGCATAATCCATGGCCGATTTACCACGTATGCAACATCTGAAAGACTGCTTTACTTTATAATAAAACTTACACAGCTTCAATGCAGTGTCTAATTTATGCTGCCTGTGGTTCATTCAGCATGAATTTCATGACAGGTACCCTTTAGGATATGTGCTCTGAGGGAACCCACAGGTGAGCGCAGGGAAACCACAGCCCCCCTGTACTCACCATCTGCGGTGGGTGCAGTGTGGCTTCCACCTGCATGCACCCAATGGTGACCGCTTTCAACTCTGCAGCATGAAACTAACTTGCAGCAGAGCTGTGGGAGCATGGTAACCCGCACCACAGCTGAACTAACCCTGTGGTCAGGTGAAGCACAGTGGGCATGGGATTTCTTGAAACCCCATCCACAATGCTGCTACTGTACAACACAGCATTTTGGACACAGCTGCAATAGGCTACATCCAAAACACTGCGTTTTCTGATCATGTGTATGCATCCTTAAAGTTTCACAATTTACTACCTACTAGGGATGAGCGAGTACTAAAATACTCGGACTCTCTAGCCTTGTAACGAGTAGGTCCCGAGACTCGGTACTCGTTGCGAGTTTAGCGAGTTCAATATATGTCAATGGGGAAGCGATTCATTGCGAATAATTCCTCTGCTGCTGGACCCTATAAAGAGGTCTTGCAGCAGAGGAAAAACTTGCAATTCCCCATTTCATTGTTTAAAAGCCAGCGGTAAAAAGCCGCCGGCTTTTAAACAATGCTGACAGCCGCTGACAGCTTCCCTGTCGCCTGACAGCAGGATCCTCTGCTCCCCCCACCGCCTCCCCACCCTATCCTAACTTAGGATCTGGTGGGGAGGCTGCGGGGGGAGCGGAGGATCCTGCTGTCAGCAGTGGCTGGCACTATTGTTCGGGAGGGGGCGATTCACTCACCGTCCTCCACGGCCCGCTGTCTTCTTCTCTATGTCTTTGCGACAGTAGCAGCCGCATAGAACGGCAGCGGCCGCAAAGCACGGTCGCTATCACTGCTGTAGGCGGGGAGCGCAGAACCAGATTGAAAACCGGATTGCCCTGGTCCGGTGCAATCCGGGACCATAAAGCTCCATGTTATGGGGCGCCGGATTGCACCTGATGGGTACAATCTGGGAGAATCCGGTTTTCAAAACCGGATTCTCCCAGATTGTACCGGTCCGATGTAATCCGGTGCCCCATAACATGGGGCTCTATGGTCCCGGATTGCACCGGACCGGGGCAATCCGGTTTTCAATCTGGTTTTTTATTTTTGACCTTCCCGCCTGGATTTTCAAATGAACAGCTGACTCAGGTCAGCTGTTCATTTGAAGTAGCAGTGCTGGCAGGGTTCATGTGAGTTCATGCTTGCCTGCATGAACTCACATGAACTTTCCCAGGGCGCACAGCTCTGCTACATCTCTGGTGGAGGTTCTCTACCAGAGATGTAGCAGAGCTAAAGAAAAACCCTGGATTGGACTACGTCGGACGGAAGAGGATTTTTTTTAAATAAAGATGGAGTCCCTAAGTGTCTTTTTGTTTTTTTTTCAAATAAAAATATTTTTTCTCTGTGTTGTGTTTTTATCTAAACAATTTAATAGAAATTCATGGCGGTCATGTCTAATATTGGCGTGACCCCATGAATTTCAAGCAAAGGGCCAGCTGATAACAAAAAGCTGGCCCTAACCCCTTTATTACCCAGTGAGCCACGGCACCAGGGCCCTGGAAGAGTTGGGTTCAGCGCCAGAAAATGGCGCTTCAATGAATGCGCCATTTTCTGGGGCGGCTGCGGGCTGCCATTCGCAGCGGGGAGTGCCCAGAATGCTTGGGCCTCCCTGCGCTGCGGATTCCAGCCCCCAGCTGCCTAGGTGGATCTGGCTGGACATAGAAATCGTGCGGAGCCCCACACATTTTTTCTTTTTATTATTTCATGAAATTCATGATATAATAAAAAATAAGGGCTTCCCGATATTTCTGTGTCCAGGCAGGTCCAAATAGTCAGCTGGGGGTTGGGGGCAACCCGTTGCCGCCTGCTGTATCCGGCTGGCATACAAAAAGACGGCGAAGCCCACATCAAAGGTTTTCTGAAAAATCCATTAAACAATCCTCTAAAAAGGGACTGCATCTTTATTAACCCCTCGACCATGGTCGAGGGGTTAATAAAGATGCAATCCCTTTCATGCATATTGTTTTTTGGATTTTTCAGAAAAAAATTGAAGTGGGCTTTGCCGTATTTTTGTATCCAGCCGGATACAGCAAGCAGCGACGAGCTTCCACCCACCCCGAGGTGCCTATCTGTACCTAGCCGGACACAACAATATGGGGGAGCCCCTTTTATTTATTATTTCATGAATTTCATGAAATAATAAAAAAAATGTGTGGGACTCCGCGCTATTTCTATGTCCAGCAAGGTACAGCTAGGCAGCTGGGGGCTGGAATCCACAGCGCAGGGAGGCCCAAGCTTTATGGGCATCCCCCGCTGCGAATGGCAGCCCGCAGCTGCCCCAGAAAATGGCGCGTTCAATGAAGCGCCATATTCTAGCGCTGAACCCAACTCTTCCAGGGCCCTGGTGCGGTGGCTCACTGGGTAATAACGGGGTTAGGGCCAACTTTGTATTATCAGCTGGCCCTCAGCCCGAAATTCATGGCGGTCACGCCAATAGTAGACATTATCGCCATGAATTTCTAGTGAATTTTTTAAAAAAACACAACACATAGAAAAAATATTTTATTAGAAATAAAACAAAAAGACACTTAGACTCCACCTTTGATTATTAAAAAATCCTCTTCCATCCGCCGTAGTCCCAAAACGCAATTTCAGCACTGCAACATCACTCTGCATCACAAGAATTTCGGGCTTAGGGCCAGCTGATAATACAAAGCTGGCCCTAACCCCGTTATTACCCAGTGAGCCACCGCACCAGGGCCCTGGAAGAGTTGGGTTCGGCACCAGAAAATGGCGCTTCAATGAACGCGCCATTTTCTGGGGTGGCTGCAGGCTGCCATTCGCAGCGGGGGATGCCCAGAAGGCTTGGGCCTCCCTGCGCTGCGGATTCCAGCCCCCAGTTGCCTAGCTGTACCTTGCTGGACATAGAAATAGCGCAGAGCCCCACGCATTTTTTTAAAATTATTTCATGAAATTCCTGAAATAATAAAAGAAAAGGCGGTCTCCTATATTGTTGTGTCTGGCCAGGTACAGATAGGCACCTGGGGATTGTGTGGCAGCCCGTCGCAGCCTGCTGTATCTGGCTGGATACAAAAAATACGGCGAAGCCCGCGTCAATTTTTTTTCTGAAAAATCCAAAAAACAATATGAATGAAAGGGACTGCATCTTTTTTAACCCCTCGACCATCGTCGATGGGTTAATAAAGATGCAGTCCCTTTTTAGAGGATTGTTTAATGGATTTTTCAGAAAAATTTTGACTTGGGCTTCGCCGTCTTTTTGTATGCCAGCCGGATACAGCAGGCGGCAATGGGCTGCCCCCAACCCCAGCTGACTATTTGGACCTGCCTGGACACAGAAATATCGGGAAGCCCTTATTTTTTATTATATCATGAATTTCATGAAATAGTAAAAAAAAATGCGAGGGGCTCCGCGCGATTTCTATGTCCAGCCAGATCCAGCTAGGCAGCTGGGGGCTGGAATCTGCAGCGCAGGGAGGCCCAAGCCTTCTGGGCACCTGCCGCTGCGAATGGCAGCCCGCAGCCGCCCCAGAAAATGGCGCGTTCATTGAAGCGCCATTTTCTGGCGCTGAACCCAACTCTTCCAGGGCCGTGGTCACTGGGTAATAAAGGGGTTTTTATTTGAAAAAAAAAACAAAAAGACACTTAGGGACTCCCTCTTTATTTAAAAAAATCCTCTTCCTCTGACCTACGTCAGCTGTTCATTTGAAAATCCAGGCGGGAAGGTCAAAAATAGAAAACCGGATTGAAAACCGGATTTTCCCGGATTGTACCCGTCAGGTGCAATCCGGCGCCCCATAACATGGGGCTCTATGGTCCTGGATTGCTCCGGAGCGGGGCCATCCGGTTTTAATCCGGTTCTGCGCTCCCCTACTACAGCAGTGATAGCGGCCGTGCATTGTGGCTGCCGCAGTTCTATGCAGCTGCTGCTGTCGCAAAGACACAGAGAAGAAGACGGCGAGCCGTGGAGGACGGTGAGTGAACCAGCCCCCCCCTCCCGAACAATAGTGCCAGCCACTGCTGACAGCAGGATGCTCCGCTCCCCCCGCAGCCTCCCCACCAGATCCTAAGTTAGGATAGGGTGGGGAGGCGGTGGGGGGAGCGGAGGATCCTGCTGTCAGGCGACAGGGAAGCTGTCAGCAGCTGTCAGCATTGTTTAAAAGCCGGCGGATTTTTACAGCTGGCTTTTAAACAATGAAATGGGGAATTGCATGTTTTTCCTCTGCTGCAAGACCTCTTTAAAGGGTCCAGCAGCAGAGGAATTGCATTTCCCTTAATTTACATTGGACTCATTACTGTGCGAGTAATCGCAAGGATACTCGCAGAGTAACGAGTAGAGCGAGTACCGTACTATTCGCCGAGTAACGAATAGTAACGAGTAGACTCGCTCATCTCTACTACCTACACTAGCCCTAACACTAGCCCTTAGAATACTTGTTATAATCTTTTTAAATATTTTGAGAAATAATATATTTAATGAACTCTCTAATTCATGAATATGATACTTTATACGTTATAGCCTCATTGTTAAAACAATGTACTTTGTCAAATATCAGTAAGATTGATGTCTATTCTTTAAATGAATTCATTATTAGAAGTCAAGTTTACTTTCATTGATCTTGCTGAATTTTCACTTCATCATTAGTGGCATCCAATATTAAACTCCTTAGGGGCTATTAATTAAACTGACAGAAAAACATTTGCATTTTAGTTTCTTATTTCCCTTCAATTGTCCTCGCCTGCCCAGCTTTCATTTTATGAAAAGCACTGTGGTTAAATTCGGTGCCCTTATTTTAAAGGACAAGCTGGTAATGCATCTCTGAAAGTTTTAAATAAATGCTTACAACCCACATATTTTAGCAAAGAAATTGCATAAAAATATTGCTGTTCGCTTAATTTGTTATGTTTTTGTATATATATATATATATATATATATATATATATATATATATACACAGTGCTGTGCAAATTAATTAGGACAAAGCATATTTTAAGTAAAATCATAAGTTGGTTACCAGTCAGTGATTCAAGCCAGTTTTAACTGCTTTGAACAGGTGAGAGTGTACAACCTTGAGTAACAAAATGTGGTTTGACTGGTTTTAGTCAGAAAATACCAGCTAGCTGCCCCCTCAGCTTCAGTTGAGAGCTTGTTTCAGTGAGGAGTGGTTTAGTGTACTTTTTCTCACAGTGTGATTCGTGCCTGTAAAAATGGATGTTACTCCACAGAAGAGGTCTAGAATTATTACTCTTAATGAACATACAAGTCTGACTGTAAGGAAAATCTACTGTTTCAAGAATAATGAAACTGGATCGTTTTCTCCAAAACGAAAAGGGAAATGTGGAAGAAAATGGAAAACGACACCAAGAACTGATAGAACACCTATTAGCAATAGTAAAACTAATGCAAGAAGAACAAGTAAACACTTGCTGTGTCCTAATTAATTTGCTCAGCCCTGTATATATATATATATATATATATATATATATACTGTATATATATATATATACAGTATATGTATATATCTATATCAATATATACACATATATATATATATATATATATATATATATATATATATATATATATATATATATAAAATAATGTATAGGTAAAGGAAATTAAAAGGTGACTACCGATATTACAAATCAATATTAACAGAAGTACTAATTTCATACTTATATACAGGGTGGGCTATTTATATGGATACACATAAACAAAATGGGAATGTTTGGTGATATCAACTTCCTGTTTGTGGTACATTAATATATGGGAGGGGAAAACTTTTCCAGATGGGTGGTGACCATGGTGGCTATTTTGAAGTCTGCCATTTTGGATCCAACTTTATTTTTTTCAATGGGAAGAGCGTCATTTCAAACATTTTTAAACCAAAGATTTAAATGAATCTGTTAGCTGATATATGCTGCCCAATCCATTGCTATCATATATCAGGAACTAACTGTATAATCTCAGTCAAGTATTTTTGACTCTGAATTGTTGCAGCACTTCAGAAAGAAGCACTTTAAAGGGAACCAACCAGCAGGATTTAGAGCTATAAAGGGAAGCCAGTTCCTTTCAGGCTCTGGGATGCAGAATGCAATCATACCTTTACTTTACTGATTACATTTATGATTGTAAAGTGTTATAGAAGTCCTTGGAAAGAGAGCAGCAGATGAACAGCGTGTGCTGCACATTAGCATAAGAGGGGCTGGGTTTCTCTTTATTACTCCCCTGTTTGCTCTAAGCCAAACCCTCCCCTCTCTCCCTCTCTCTCTTCCTCCCCTCACCCTCCTTCCCTGTCAGTATTTACCAGGCACATTTGGTCTGACATTGTGCATGCAGATAGCACAATGTCAGGCTCCAATATGCCCATCACTACCTCCCGCTCGTCTGTGTCTCCAGCTTCTCAAGCTTCCTCTCACTGCTTCTTCCCTGGCCGTGTGTGATTGGGCAGTCACAGACATGTGACTGTGAGGAAAGAGCTGATCTCAGAATGCGCAGACTGGAGGGGTTGGGGTCTTCTCCTGCACTTTGACTGCTCAATCACAGACAGCCAGAGAAAAAGCAGTGAAAACTAGAAGCCAGAGACACAGGAGGGAGGGAGTGATGACCACATAGGAGCCTGATAATGTGCTATCTCTATTCACAATGTTAGGTCTAATGTGCCTAGTATATACTGACAGGGAGGGAGGGAGAGAGGGGAGGAATAGAGGACAGTTGGGAGGGCTTGGCTGAGAGCAAACAGGGGAGTAATAAAAGAAGCACAGCATCCCTGTGCTGCACATATGCTAAATTACTGCACATGTTTCCAAATGTTTGAGAACACTTTTCTCTGCAATCAAACTTTGAATCATTCAAATAAAGGTATGATTGCACTCAGTATCCCAGTGTCTATAAGACACTGGCTTCACTTTATGGCCCTAAACCCTGCTG
Source organism: Allobates femoralis (assembly GCA_033576535.1). Lineage (NCBI taxonomy): Eukaryota > Metazoa > Chordata > Amphibia > Anura > Aromobatidae > Allobates > Allobates femoralis. The sequence goes on from JARQOC010000003.1 coordinate 586,036,465, forward strand.
GTTCGTTCCCTTTAAAAGCCATGCTGTAGTCTAGTCGGATATACAGGCCTCCGCTAACTTATCCTCGTCTAATGCTCTAAAGCCAGTGACTTAAAATATGTATTCCTAGTTGTACAGTGCAGATACATGCTGCTCATGACTTAAGCAGCATTTATCACCTGACAGGTTAACTTCAAGAAATACAGACACACAGACAGACAGACAGACAGAAAGATAGATAGATAGATAGATAGATAGATAGATAGATAGATAGATAGATAGCAAAATATTAGCAGCATACTGGTAATGCCAATCACATGCAAACATTGATGTTCCCAGATGATGTTAGTAAATGTTTTTCTTGAGAAAAAATAAAAACTAAAAGGTTTTTCAAAAAAACTCAGTTGAATTTTTTTTTTCAGAAAAACTGCTCGTCTTACAATAAGGCTCTTAGTGCATGTATTGGCCAATAAATGCCTGCCCTTCACCACGGCAAGGTGACCTTAAATCTGAAGGGTCTTTGTCTACACTTAAAACCTCTCTCGTACCCTAGGGGTCTCTGTTACAATGGGCTGTAGCAGGATACATACCACATCAGATGAGCCCCGTAGCTTAGTAAGGAGGAAGGAGTGCAAGTACACCACACACATTAAATTAAGATTTAAGGTAATCTTGCCGTGGTTGAAGGGCAGGCATTTATTTGCCAATACATGTGCTAAGAACCTTATTGTAAGACGAGCAGTTTTTCATAAAAAAAATTTTTTTCATCCGAGTTTTTTTTGAAAAAACGTTTTAGTTTTTATTTTTTTCTCAAGAAAATCATCTATTAACATCATCCGAGAGCATCATTGTTTGTATGTGATTGGCATTAGCAGTGTGCTGCTACTATTTTGATATATATGTAATCCAGTATATAGAATTGCACCTGGGCCGAAATGTTAAAGGAAGTGCTGTCTGGCTTTTTTTCTTCTTTAGATAGGTAGATAAAGGTTCATTTGAACTGAAATGTCACCACAGGGCTATTAAAGTCCCCCCACTTTCTTGCAAATTTATTTGTATTGGAGTGCTGCCTCTTTTTTTACTTTTTAGATAGATGGTAGATTGATAAATATGCTTTACTCACTATGTATTATATGTGCACATATACGTAATAATTATATATATTGTTATATATATAATCTGCTATAAATACCTTTACCTTATATGAGATAACGAACAGCAAGTCTGTTTTTCCAGAGTTTCTGACAGTTTTTGAAGTGATTATAGTGCAGGATTTTGCTGCCAAATCAATAAATCAATAATAAAACCTCAGACCATGGCCTCTACAAGCAAACAGTATCAATTTAGGCTATATTTGGATGTTTGCAAGTTTGGCAGCATAAAAACAAACAGCTTTGCCAGTAAATCACCTTTGTGTTGATCTGGCTTATGACACTCACATTTGATGTCTAGTACCCTTTTGCATTTACCACATTGTCATCCAGAAACAATCATTTTGTGCCTGCAGTGCATAGACTCACAAACTCTGTAATGTAATATCATATTTCCTGCTCTGCTTACTGTATTGATCTGCTGCACTGAGCTGAATGTAATTTACACTTTACCTCTTTCAATAGGCTTCCTTTTTTCTGCATGATTGTTAGTTTATTCATTTTGTTTTCTTTTTGTCCTAGTATAACCTATGAACAGAAATATATTTTTATACTTCAAAGCATTCATTGCAATGAAGTCTGCCCAGTAATTCCTATCGGTTGTTAAATTGCTATAATATTATGTAAAATCCTATCAAATGAAAATCACATAATATATATGTTTTGTGGCACGTGTATGTAAAGATTTTCATTAGCCTGATAGAATATGATTGTCACGCCTGTAACTGCCACGGCTAATAAACGCCGCTTCACTCTGTCTATTATCAGATAGCCTAGTGAGTTGCACCTGGCAACAAATCCAGCACTACTACATCATCCTGTTGCTGGAGAGTCTAAACCCTGCTGTGGAAAGGTGTGATCAGATTCTGCAAGAGTGTCATCACCTGCCACTATGGGTGTGGCTGTGGCCAATCTGCTGTCAAAACAGTGGATTTAAAAGGCAAGTCCTTTCTCTAGACTCTACCTGAGCTTTGGTGTCTTGATCCCCACCTGGCTGAATTTCTGTTTGTCTCTCCTGATATCAACCCAGCTTGTGTACTCATTCTGGCTCATCTATCAGAAACAGACACTGGCTTTTATTTTGAACCTATGCTGCCTTCACCAACCTAGAACCATCTAATTATGTCTCTGTCTAACTCTCCAATACTTTGCTCAGCTGCCTTGACCTATCGGCCAGCTGTTGCAGTTCCAGAGGACTGTCCTACAAGTGGTACTTGGTGACTACCTGCAGCCCAGCCTATTCTCACCACCAAAGGCAGTAGTGAAGACCAGGTAGTCTTTAAGCTATGCCTTTTTCGGGGGCACAGTGGATCCACACATACCAGCGTAACATTAAAGTGAACCTGTCAGGTCCCATAAGCCCTCTAAACTATCAGCTGGCACATGTGTAGGCCAAAATTCCCTGCCTAATCATTCCTTTTTCATGATATTCTATAAATACAATGTTTAAAAATATATATATATATTGGGGTTTTCCCTACGCTAATAAGGGTATTGACTAGTTGAGGGGGCATTGTTTTCTCCAACTAGTCTGGCCTCTTTCCGTGCTATCATACTCCCGTAGGCAAGATAACATAATTTCCAGGATCTGGCAGTGATGAGTCTCATGCCCGCAGTGTCACTGCGCCTCTCTTAAGGTGTATGCGTCTGGCTTCAGAGGCACACAACGCATGTTCAGGAGTATTATGTACTGCCATCTATGTGCAACGCATCTCTGTATCGGATGTACAGGTCAGGCTTTAGAGCTGCACTGTGCATAGATAGAAGTACAGAAAACGTCTGATCATGCGGCTCTGAAGCTGGGACTATACACCAATGAGGTAATACATTTCCAGGAGCTGGTGTTGTCTCCATCTTGGGAGTCACCCAGATTCTAGAAATGAGGAAGATGAAAGGCTACAGCATAGTGGTACCAAATCTATTTCCACAGTGGAGAGAAGAGCATGAACTCCACCCATAAAAAGGCACCCTGATGCTGGCACTCACCAGCACCAGGCTTAGAAACAGCCCTCTGTGTGCTGTGATATCATGACAGCTTTGATAATTTTCAGAAAGTTGGAGCTAGCGGCCAAAAAATGCTCTTGGTGGACAACAAATGGAGCTAGCGGCCTACTTTGTAATTCCATACGGTAGCCCTCAGGGAATCTGCCCAGTGGAGCAGATTGTCAAACCAAGCCTCACAGTAAGGCATATCATAAAACATATAATGTTGGGAGTTTTTCCTCATGTATTTGTTTAAAGGAGAATATTGGCATAATGGGAATAAAGTTTAACAAAACTAAAGTTGGTCATAAAAAGGCATATTTACACACTACAGATTTATTGCCGATAAAAGCAGACTGTCGTGCTGCCAAAGTAATTACTAAAAAAATCAAGATTAAGGAACAAAATCTAAAATTATTACTACAAAATCTGAAAAACATATAAATATAAAATACGCAATAAGGCTGGGGTCACACGCACATATAAAAAATCAGTCCCATTGTCAACCAGAATAGAACGATCATTTTTTCTCACTTGTCATCTGGCTGCTGTCTAAAGGGTGTGACCTTGCTCCGTACTACACTTGTATTGAGCGAACCCATGTCCACTAGTCAGGGGCTCAGGCCGGGAACATACATATTGCATAACTACGGTCTGTTCCTGTTTAGAGACCGCAAATCCGTGCAGCGCACAGTGTGGGTGCTAGGAAGATTGATAAGTCTGCATTCACATAGAGAGCAGAATTCTAAGTTTAGACCGGAAAACCCCTTTATTATACTCAGAATGCTCCCCAATATTTGAGCCTAATAATTAGTTCTACAGATGGGGTTAATGGATTTTCAGGACCCTGTTCCCTGGACAAATCAGTAACCTGTGGCTTCTGGATGAAAACATTGACAACCGCCTATAACCTCCTGGCATCCGACGCTCTGCTTTTTATTAGATAGCCTGGCATGTCATCATCATTGTGGTGTGATGGACATGTCACAGGCCCGGCTAAACAAAAGAAAAGCTGTAAATGCTGTGAGGCAAGGAGCCTTTTTCAGAGTTCTCAGCCATCATTTACAGATTACTGATATGGCAAATGGACCAGTGGCGGACCTTGAGCCTGGATGGCCCTGGTGCAGCAGCTGCTGGTGAGGAGCAGTTTTGGGGGTGGGGGGTGTGCTAGCGGATGTCCGCGGGGAGCTGTGGCTTGCTAGCAGATATCGACGAGGAGCGAGGGGGGGGGTTGGCAAGGTGCTGTAGGTGATGCGGGTCCTACCAGCGCCAAGCCGTGCATTGCAGTCCTGGGAGCCGGGGCGGCAGAGGAGAGGAGGGGCTGGATCAGCCAAGGGAAGCAGGAAGCTTCCCTCAGTTAACCTCCTCTCCTCTGACACAGGGTCATGGGGGTCGGCTGGAGGCCCCACTGCAGGCTTGAGGGGCCCCCTAGCCGGTCAGGGCCCTGGTGCAGCTGAACCAGCTGCACCATGGTAGGTCCGCCCCTGAAATGGACCCAGTCTTGTGAGTCAATTCCCACCAACTCTAGTCTGTACTATTTGGGTGTAGTCAGTTGACAAAATATAATTTTGAGCATTGTGGTAAATACCACTGCAAACATACAATGACAGATTGACCAGATTATCAGAGTTTTGTTTCCCTGATAATAGAATATGCAGTTTTTGTCGTAGACAAAAATGTTGACTAAGATGGTGCTATCACTATGTTTTTTAATGAGAAATGACTCCCTATTGGTTTATTTTCCTCATTTTTTCTGGTTCTAGACTTATCTAACTCAGAATTATGATGACATTTTAGAATCTTTTTCAACTCTCTTGATAATTATGTATCTCATTAAAATAATTTTACTAATAAATACTATTAGTTTTATTACGCATCATCTCTATGAAAGGGAAAACATACGGTACATTTTGCTTCTCTGCTTTACTTTTTAAAAATGGGAAAATATATTCTGGCTCTAAGGAAATATTAATTGAATGATATTTTGCCTTTAGTCATGGATGACTGCTGGGAATGAAGTGCTCATTTTTGGCAAGTCTCAATTCATATTGACTGCAGAAGAGCATTTCAAGATAAAATAGATATTTGTGGATAAAGAGGGGAAACAGATGCTCATTCTGGCAGAGACTGAATTGTTTCTTTTTGTTCTAGGAAATGAAAGCGGATTCAAGCCTTTGTTGCTGTTCCAATCTCTTTTGAATGCTTTACCTTCATTTTAAGGTTCTGTTTCATAAAATCCGGACCATCTAATTATATGTAAGCCAACAATTCTCATTTACCTGCTTACTAATGAATAGACAGTAGCTGTAAGGCAGCTTTCCCATGGGGAAACAATATAACAAGAATTACAGGGAAGCAAAATCTCATTGGAGGAAATTTATCAAGTCAAATGTGCCAGAATTCTGGTGTAACGTGCTCCAAAAAACTGTGCTTCATGACTTCCAACCTATTTGTTATGTGTTTCAGACACTTTCTGTGACTTTCTGTCAAGTGTGATAGCGTTCACCAAAAAATAAGTAGTATAAAATTAGACTAGAAGTCTTAAAGGGGTTTTCCCACGAATACAATATCCTTTTATATGATTACAATTGTCATAACTTTACTTTTTGTAATTTGGCTTATTTGCTCAAAAACTAGACATTTTTTTAAATCTCCCCATGTATGTGGTGCTGCAGAGCTGCCTCCGAGTCACGTGACAGCTCTGTCTGACCTGTCTGTGCCTCCTGGGAGGGCATCGCTGTCTGCAGGACAGGTGAGGGTCTCCCTGTGTCAGGACGCTCCCTGTCAGACAGACTCCTTGATAAGCTGCGGAGCACAGAGCTCCAGTTTCTAGCTCTCCTCCACAGCTTATCAGGCAGTCTGTCACAAACTGTCAGTGCCCATGAGCAGCAATGCGCTTTCATGTGACGAGCGGCCATGATTGTAGGCTGAGCTCAGCACATTGCATGCGCGACCATTACTAGGAGCACAGACAGGTCGGACAGAGCTGTCACGTGACTCAGAGGCAGCTCTGCAGCACCACATACATGGGGAGATTGATGAAAAACGACAATTTTTTTTTTTTTCTAACAAATATTTTATTTGGTTTACAGTTTTCCATAGAAAAATAAATATACATAGTAATTGAGACTAACAAAATTACAACCAACAAACAAAAGTTCCCCCGCCTCCCCTAATCCCTCCCCCATCCCGGCATAGACTTTTTTTTAAATAAACCAAATTGCAAAAAAGTGAAGTTATGACAATTGTAATTATATAAAACGATTTTGTATTCATGGGAAAACCCCTTTAATTCCTTGCTAATGTAGAACAAAATAGTACATTGTACATTGGGTGGTAAATGATAATGTATGAATGAAGCACTGAAGTTGAGCCCGCACCATTCTTGGCAAAATGGTAGCTGAAATATAGAGGTGGTATCTGTCACTAACAGCAGCAACCATGCTTGCCCTGATTGTGGTGTATTTGCCTAGGTCACAGCCAGCCGGAGGTGCCATTAGGTTGTCTGATTTGGCAGTCTTAGGCTGCTTTCACATCACATATTTTTTCCTGTCCTGACTTTTTGTAGGACCCCATGGACAGGAACGGATGGCTTCGGAGGTGACCTCCGGATGCCATTTCTGTGTCCGGGTCCGTGATTTTCACGGACTCCCACATAGAAAGCCGAGCCTGCAAAGTGCAGGCAAGCCGGGCACTTTCACTCCCGCAATGTATATGTACCGTATATACTCGTGTATAAGCCGACCCGTGTATAAGCCGACCCCCCTACTTTTGCCCCAAAAATCTGGAAAAACCTATTGACTCGTGTATAAGCCGAGGGTGGACCTCAGCACAGGTATATAGCCCCCAGCAGTGTGGTATACAGGCCCCCCCAGTGATAGTACATAGGAGCCCCAGCAGCCCCAGTGGTAGTATATAGGAGCCCCAGCAGCCCCAGTGGTAGTATATAGGAGCCCCAGCAGCCCCAGTGGTAGTATATAGGAGCCCCAGCAGTATACAGGCAGCCCCAGCAGTATACAGGCAGCCCCAGCAGTATACAGGAAGCCCCAGCAGTATACAGGCAGCCCCAGCAGTATACAGGAAGCCCCAGCAGTATACAGGAAGCCCCAGCAGTATACAGGAAGCCCCAGCAGTATACAGGAAGCCCCAGCAGTATACAGGCAGCCCCAGCAGTATACAGGCAGCCCCAGCAGTATACAGGTAGCCCCAGCAGTATACAGGCAGCCCCAGCAGTATACAGGCAGCCCCAGCAGTATACAGGAAGCCCCAGCAGTATACAGGCAGCCCCAGCAGTATACAGGAAGCCCCAGCAGTATACAGGCAGCCCCAGCAGTATACAGGCAGCCCCAGCAGTATACAGGAAGCCCCAGCAGTATACAGGCAGCCCCAGCAGTATACAGGCAGCCCCAGCAGTATACAGGCAGCCCCAGCAGTATACAGGAAGCCCCAGCAGTATACAGGCAGCCCCAGCAGTATACAGGCAGCCCCAGCAGTATACAGGCAGCCCCAGCAGTGTATACAGCCCCAGTGGTAGTATATTGCAGCCCCCGCGGTAGTATACAGCAGCCCCCGTAATCCACGGCCCCCCCAGCCTCTCTCCGGTCACCTGGAAAGGAAACTATACTTATCAGTGTCCGCTGTCCGCGCCCGCTCGCATCTGCCGACATCGCGATCCTCCATCTTCATGCGGCGTCTTCCTGTTTCCTGTGCGCGTCGCAAGGAATGACGTCATTGCTGCGACGAGCACAGAAACAGGAAGACGCCGCATGAAGATGGAGGATCGCGATGTCGGCAGATGCGAGCGGGCGCGGACAGCGGACACTGATAAGTATAGTTTCCTTTCCAGGTGACCGGAGAGAGGCTGGGGGGGCCCTGGATTACGGGGGCTGCTGTATACCAATGTATACACCGGTATGTACCGATGTATACATCGGTATACAGCACTGACTCGCGTATAAGCCGAGGGGGGTACTTTTCAGCCCAATTTTTGGGCTGAAAAACTCGGCTTATACGCGAGTATATACGGTATATACATTGCAGGAGTGAACAAAGGGGTAAAAATAAAAATACCCCATGCTCACTTCTCCGACGGTGTCCCGCGCTGTCTCGCTCACTCCTGGGACTGAAGTTGTTTAGAAAGGTCTGGCTCAATAACCCATGTATGGTGCTCAGGGAAAATCAATCTCAATATTATATAATATAACCTGGCACACATATATCTCTGTAAAATTATGATAAGGAGACGTCAGTTCAGACCATCAAAGTTTTATTTATAAGATAATTGTAGCTCAATCCTTGCCGGTTCGACCACACTGGTCTTCGCAGAGGATACAGGAGCTGTGACAGTGTATATAGAAACAAAACAACAGTCAGTTCTTGACAGATAGTATAAAGAACAAAAATAGTAATCCTTACAATAATGGTCAAGGAAAACACAACTTATACGATAAGAGATATACAGCTGCAATGATAATTAGTGTTTATACTAAGAGAATGGGTATCAATACCCTTATAGTGACACCCATTGCTATGATCCGTATATACAGTGAATAGTGAAAAATACACGGTGGTATAGTTAACCTTAGAGTGAAGAATGATACAGAATCTGTGTCATTCAAGAACATAAGGTAAGGTAACAAGTGCCTAAGTGAGGTTGAAAAACCCATAAGTCAGTCCACAGGAATACTGTGTAACATGTGGCTACATGGTATAGGGTTACTACCTGTGATCAAGGGAATGAGAAGTTAAGTGCGGTCCCCTATCTAATAGGAGTAAACAGCACCTGAGGGTATTAAAATGAGAGTTTGAACATCATAATGACCATCAATAGAGCCTAAGGCACATGAGAAAAAAGTAAAATTCTACCTATGTCCGTGATGTGGGAGAAGCATCCAAATGTGGCCACCCACTCCAGGCCAGTTTTGGCCAATGATTAATGCTGTCAAAAGGAGGGAGAAGGGGAACATATCTATACTGATGGTCTAAAAGGAACATTATCTACATATGCAGGTGGTGTCCATAAATACCTTAGTAGCTGTGGGATATAGGAGAAAAGATACTTCCTACAGGCATAAAAAGCGGGATTACTGACAACATTAGGCACAAATACAGGGGTTAACAGTGTTGGAAGAAACATTACTTTACCTCCGTGCAGTCAGGTGGCTGGTATGTGAGTGGCAGTGAGCCCTGTGTGATCGCGTCCTTATGACGCGGATAGGTGGGACTTGAGCGCGCCTGCTTCCTGTGTTTGGAACGCAGGTGAAGCGCAAGCCGCGCATGCGCCCAAGGGCAAGTGACGCGCGCGTGCGCGGTGCAGTCTAGAGAGCGCGCATGCGCGCTACAGCGGTCGCGCTGCGCATGCGTGATTAGATTGGTGATAGAGCGCTATATTAACAGCCTGTGGTGCCTGGCAACCCGATCAGCTGATCAGGTTGTCACATGGCTGTGCGGTTTAAATCTCTCCCCGCCGGTCAATTTTGGCGGGTGGGAGATTTAAACCGCACGGTCATGCAACAACCCGATCAGCTGATCGGTCACATCACTGCTCAGCTGATCGGGTTGCCAGGCAGCCACAGGTTCTTCAGTCCCAGGAGCGAGCCAGACAGCGCGGGACACCATATGAGAGGTGAGCATGTTTTCTTTTATTATTTTTAACCCTTTCTTTAACTAAATTTCACTTCCACAATGTATGTACAGTATATACATTGCGGAAGTGAAATTAGATGGTAAGGAGCAATTTTAGTGTACTGAGCATGCTCAGTACACTGAAATCAGGTCCTAGGAACGATCCTGTGTTTCCTTGGACCCATGCTCCTTATGCCCCATATTAAAGGCCAATGATCGGATCGGATTTGGCCTAATTGCCATCCGATTTTGTGGGATCCGATTTGTGTCCGATTTTAGGCTGTGTCCAAAATCGGAGCAGTCTCCAATTTTGGTACAGCAAAAAATCGGACACAAATCAGATCCCACAAAATCGGATGGCAATTAGGCCAAATCTTGATCCAATCCCCATAGGATAACATGGGGGCAAATCAGATCTGTGACTGTCCGTTTTACAACGGACAGCCACGGATCCTCAAAAAACAATGTGAAAGCACCCTTAGTTGTCTCCCTGGTGCCTGCCTTTTGCTGCTCCCTGGAATGGGATTTAGCAGTTCTCTGAGCTGGCTGTCGAAATTACAGAAGGCTCAGAGAAGATGTAATACATCGGCTCTCAGGAATCGATTGATCTAATCTCTTTCAGACGCATGTACAGTTCCTGACAATCAAGAAGAAATGTCTAAATAATAGGATCTCTATCCTGAATTTTAATGGACTTCTTTATATTTTCATTCTTGATTGTTTTTGTTATTATTCAGTAAACATCATATTACTTATTGGCTGTTCAATTATAATTTAATTATTTAGACCTTTTCCCTTGATTTTCTTTTACAGTTTCTTATAGGCATTACATTTTATTATCACTAGTGGAATCCTTTAGAGATGAATTTACAAGTAAAATTCCTGCCCTGACTGCCAGTACTCCCAGGTCAGGGTGACATTAGTAGCATGATCTGGTCATCTGATCATGCAGCTGATGTCATTCTATGGTGTTGCATAGGTACATGGAAGTTTGAGGTGCTTAGTTGGACACAGGCAAAATAAGTGTCATGATTAGAGATGAACGAACCTTTTGTAGTTCGGTGAAGCTTGACGACTAGTTTGACAAGCAGTTTGTCGAACATCCTGAACCCCTTTGATTTCAAAGGGAGGCAAAACTAAAGGCAAAGAAAACAGCTTCAAGGGTCCCAAAAGCTGCCAAACAGCTCAAACTATGGGCAGACATTGGGAAAACTGCCATCTATTTCCCAAAGCTAAAATCTTTATCATAGTGCATTATAGATGCATGGGACAAGGCCTGGCCCAGCATTTCAAGCTTCAACATTGATCAGAAATGAAGGAATAGTGTAGGCATAGTGCTCAGAGGGCCCTGCTAATTTCAGGAATCACAAAGCACAGAGACCCCAAGAACAGTCTCCACATTTCAAAAAATTAGGGCTAGACACCTCAAAAGTGGAAACAACTGAGCCAGAATCAAACTTGTATAATGGCACAGCCTGGACGTATTGCATACTGTCTGGAACTGGGCCTGGCCTAACATTTCGCGATTAAACATTTGTTAGGAACAGGGGAATGAGTGACACCCAGAATCAAAATTGTATAATGAAGAGATCAATGTAGAACACTAAAAAGTACAACATCGCCTAGACTGCCATGTCTGCCACTGGGGTTGAAAATTCCTTGGAGATCCATGACTTGTTCATCTTCATGAAACTTAGGCAGTCTTCACTTTCAGGGGACAGCCGGATGCAGGTATCAGTCAGGACACCACAAGCAGCGCTTAATACACGTTCTGAGAGAACGCTGCCGTGCACGACGAAATCTCCAAGGCATGACAGGCACTCCTTCACTTTTGAAGCCAAAATGCAAAAGGATCCAATCTCTCCCTGATAGCATGGATACTAAGCTCCAGATACTCCAGCACCATCTCTCCAGTCTTTCACTATGTGTCAAACTTGTACTCAGTTCTGCTGGACAGGCTGGTTTAAAAAATGAATCAAACGACTCCCAGATATTGCTTCTGACAGTTAAACTGCTGCTGCTAATGTTTCTATGCTGATGACTCAATTCCCCTGGGATGAAAGTGTAGATATGCTATGTGTTCCTCACTGCTTTGTTGGAGAAAACCAGTCCTAAGATTGTCTACAAGCTGTTTTTGATGCTCCAGCATGCATGTGTCCCTGTCTAGGGTTGAACGTATCTGGCTACATTTACTCTTGTACCATGGATAATAATACTTTATATACATCAGTAATACTGTCCCCATTGAATCTCACAATCTAAACATCCTATCAGTAGTCTTTTGAGTGTGGATGGAAACCAGAGTGCTCAGAGGAAACCCACACAAACACAGGGAGAACATACAAACTCCTGGCAGTTATTGTACTTGGTGGGATTTGAAACCAGGACCCCAGCGCTGTTACTGAGCTAACGTGCTACAATGCCACCGCAGATCCAACAGTGTGGTAACCAAGTTCCCATCACTAATCTGAATCCTAACAATATGGACATGCAGCAAGAAGGCGCTCATGTGTCTGATGCATCCATAAGACTGAAGTCCTTGTGTTGGTGGTGGGGTAAAAATCAACCTTCCTTCCTATGTCCTCCACAGATAGAGGAATAATTTCTTCCTCATCTCCTGACTTTTTTATGCCCATCAACTCTTCATCACCATCATCCTCAATTTGTTCCTCAGCTCCTGCACCTTCACAAACAGTTTGTCTGGTACCATGAGCCCCCTTTTGTTGCTCTACTTCACCCTCCCATGGCACTTGCCTGTGCGACTAGAGTCTGGACCATTATTATTAATATTGTCAATTGATATTGTCTGATGCGAAAGTGCCTGTTCTAAAGTGCACAGAAATGAAATAGACCTGAAATGATATGAAGCATCTGGGTTCCATCATCTGCCCTGTATCATAATTCATCTGTACTCCTCTGACCATCACCTGAGCATCATGTTGTTTCTGTGTTTCTTACAGGTATGTTTGACTGTATGGACCAGCACCAAACCTTAATGCTTTTTTGATGTATTCTGTCTGCTGAAAATATCTGGGGTATGTTTGACTGAATGGACCAGCACCAAACGTTAATGCTTTTTTGATGTATTCTGTCTGCTGAAAATATCTGGGGTATGTTTGACTGAATGGACCAGCACCAAACTTTAATGCTTTTTTGATGTATTCTGTCTGCTGAAAATATCTGGGGTATGTTTGACTGTATGGACCAGCACCAAACGTTAATGCTTTTTTGATGTATTCTGTCTGTTGAAAATATCTGTGGTATGTTTGACTGTATGGACCAGCACCAAACTTTAATGCTTTTTTGATGTATTCTGTCTGCTGAAAATATTTGGGGTATGTTTGACTGTATGGACCAGCACCAAACTTCAGTGCTTTTTTGTTGTATTCTTTCTGCTGCAAAATATCTGGTTCCAGCATCAATGTAACTGTCCTTCCCCCTGCCCCCCCCCCCAATGCCTGTTTATGATCCTTTGTTCAAATATGCCTATGAGTGACCATTTGGTGCAGCCTTGCTTGGCCATGGCTTAATGGACTCCAGTTCCCTCCCCCTTTCCCCACACCTGAAATCAGTATCATTGAGCATATAAGGAGCCTTGCCTAGTCTGATGCAGACGTGTCTTATGCGAAAGTGCCTGTTCTAAAGTGCACAGAAATGAAATAGACCTGAAATGATATGAAGCATCTGGGTTCCATCATCCACCCTGTATCATAATTCATCTGCACCCCTCTGACCATCACCTAATCATCATGTTGTTTCTGTGTTTCTCTACAGGTATGTTTGACTGTATGGACCAGCACCAAACGTTAATGCTTTTTTGATGTATTCTGTCTGCTGAAAATATCTGGGGTATGTTTGACTGTATGGACCAGCACCAAACTTTAATGCTTTTTTGATGTATTCTATCTGCTGTTAATATCTGGGGTATGTTTGACTGTATGGACCAGCACCAAACTTTAATGCTTTTTTGATGTATTCTGTCTGCTGAAAATATCTGATTCCAGCATCAATGTAACTGTCCTTCCCCCTGCCCCCCCAATGCCTGTTTATGATCCTTTGTTCAAATATGCCTATGAGTGACCATTTGGTGCAGCCTTGCTTGGCCATGGCTTAATGGACTCCAGTTCCCTCCCCCTTTCCCCACACCTGAAATCAGTATCATTGAGCATATAAGGAGCCTTGCCTAGTCTGATGCAGATGTGTCTGATACGAAAGTACCTGTTCAAAAGTGCACAGAAATGAAATAGACCTGAAATTGACCAGAATTGACTGGGATAGACTTGAAGGCAATGACATAGAGCCATTCAAACAATGTCTATTATTCTATTCTCTACTAATCATTACCATATCTTTAACTGCACTGTTTGTGTTTCTATGTGCCATCACCACCAACTTGTATCACCCCATCCCCCCTCCATCACCACTCATCCACATCAGCCCCTCTCTCCTGCCCTACCCTATGTACAGCTCCCATGCCATTTTCAGTTTGCTGAAGATTCTCAGCCCACCATATTCTAACATTTGTCATAATAAACCAAGTCCAAAATCTAAAAACTATCTGCTCTTCCTTTTTTGCCACGGCTCCTGTCAGGTGATATCTCCCCCAACTCTGGTCCGCCCTCTAACTTCAACCCCTCTCCCACCACACATAGAAACCCCACTAACCTTATTACCATCACTTGCACTCCTTCATCCCCCTCTTTTAACTGTGCTCTCTGGAATCCACGATCTGTATGCAACAAACTTCCCTTCATTCACAATTACTTCCTTACCAACTCTCTTAACCTGCTGGCCCTCACAGAAACCTGGATCCAGGATTCAGACACTGCTTCCTCGGCTGCTATTTCTCACGGTGGCCTACACTTCTCTCACTCCCCTAGACCTGGAACAGACGTGGTGGAGTTGGCCTCCTCCTGTCCCCACAATGTACTTTCCAGGTCATTCCTCCAGCCCCATCACTCTCATACTCTCATTCCCTTCTTATGAGGTCCCTACCATTAGGCTATTCCATCCCCTCCCCCTCAAAGTAGCAGTGGAATACCGCCCCCCAGGGTCACCCACCCAGTTCCTCGACCATTTCTCCGCGTGGCTCCCGCATTTCATGTCCTCAGATTTACCAACTCTTATTCTGGGAGACTTTAACATTCCCATAAACAGCCCCATCTCCCCATCAGCATCCCAGCTCCTATCTCTAACTACCTCTCTTGGCCTCTCACAGCTCTCAACCTCTGAGACACACGAAGACGGTAACACCCTTGACCTGGTCTTTACCCGGCTCTGCTCATCCTCCCCCTTGGATAACTCACCTCTTCTCTCTGATCACAACATTCTCTCCTTCTCACTCACTAACCCTCGGCCACCACAGCCCAATCCTACCTATCACACATCCAGAAATCTACAGGCTATTAACCCTCATGCACTCACAGACTCCCTCATCTCATTTCTGTCCCCAATCTCTTCAATCTCCTGTCCAGATCAGGCAGTAAATCACTACAACGACACTCTCAGAAGCTCCCTGGACCAAGTAGCGCCCCTCACCCTCAGAACCTCCAAACAGAGAACAAAACAGCCCTGGCTCACACCACAAACTCGATTCCTCCAGCGATGCTCTAGGAGTGCTGAACGTCTATGGAGGAACACTCGCTCACCAGGAGACTTTATCCACTATAAATTCATGCTCAAAACTTACAACTTTGCCCTTCACCTTGCCAAACAGACCTACTTCACCACCCTAGTCTCCTCACTATCCAACAATCCAAAAAAACTCTTTGACACCTTTCACTCTCTCCTCAGTCCTAAAGTGCAGGCCCCCATCACTGACCTCTGTGCTGATGACCTGGCTTCCTACTTCATGGAGAAAATAGACAACATCCACCAGGAAATCAGCTCTCAGCCTCCAAGCGCTGCCACCCCCATTCTTCCCCACATCTCCTCCGGTTCACTCTCCACATTTGACCCAGTCACAGAAGAAGAAGTCTCCAGGCTCCTTTCTTCCTCTCGTCCCACCACATGCACTACTGACCCCATTCCCTCACACCTGCTCCAGTCCCTCTCTCCAGTCGTCACCACTCATCTAACTAAAATCTTCAATCTCTCCCTCTCTTCTGGCATCTTCCCCTCCTCCTTCAAACACTCAATCATTACTCCATTATTAAAGAAAACCACTCTCGACCCAACCTGCACAAATAACTACAGACCAGTCTCCAATCTCCCCTTCATCTCTAAACTCTTGGAAAGCCTGGTCTATTCCCGCCTCACCCGTTACCTCTCCGCTCATTTTCTTCTAGATCCATTACAGTCTGGCTTCTGCCCCCTTCACTCTACAGAAACTGCCCTCATCAAAGTGACCAATGACCTTCTGACAGCAAAACGTAATGGTGACCACTCTCTGCTTATTCTCCTTGATCTCTCTGCAGCTTTTGACACTGTCGACCATCAGCTCCTACTCTCTATGCTGCACTCCATTGGCATAAAGGACACTGCTGTCTCCTGGCTCTCCTCCTATCTTTCTGACCGCTCTTTCAGTGTATCTTTTGCTGGCTCCACTTCTTCCCCTCACTATTGGAGTCCCTCAGGGTTCAGTCCTTGGCCCTCTCCTCTTCTCTCTCTACACAGCCCCAATTGGACGCACCATTAGTAGATTTGGCTTTCAGTACCATCTTTATGCTGATGACACACAACTATACACTTCAGCCCCTGACCTTACCCCTGCGGTATTAAAGAACACCAATGACTGTCTAGCTGCAGTTTCCAATATCATGTCCACTCTCTATTTGAAACTAAACCTTTCCAAAACTGAACTTCTTCTGCTCCCCCCATCAACTAACCTCCCTAAATCGGACATATCTCTCTCTCAGTTTGCGGCACCACGATAACGCCTAGGCAGCAGGCTCGCTGTCTGGGTGTTATGTTTGACACCGATCTCTCCTTCTCCTCCCACACACAATCTCCCGTCCGCTCCTGTCGCTTACACCTGAAGAATATCTCTAGAGTCCACCCCTTTCTCACCATGGAAACAACAAAAACCCTCACCGTGGCCCGAATCCATTCCCGCCTTGACTATTTTAATTCTCTATTAGGCGGCCTCCCCCTCACCAGACTTTCTTCTCTCCAGTCCATCCTTAATGCAGCAGCCAGGATCACCCATCTGGCCAATCGTCACTCAGATGCCTCTGCTCTGTGTCAGTCATTGCACTGGCTGCCCGTACACTACAGGATCAAATTCAAATTGCTTGTTCTCACCCACAAAGCTCTTCACAGTGCAGCACCCCCTTACCTCTCATCTCTGTCTATCACCCTACCCATTCTCTACGTTCCTCAAATGACCTTCGACTAACATCTGCACTAATCCGATCCTCCCACTCCCGGCTCCAAGACTTCTCCAGAGCTGCACCAATCCTCTGGAATGCTTTACCCCAAGAAATCAGGACTATCCACAACTTGCATGGCTTCAGACGATCCCTAAAAATGCATCTTTTTAAGGCGGCCTATCATACTCCCTAATAGAAGTCCTTTGTACTGTAGACAGTGAATGGGCTATCCCTCTGGACATTACTCTTCTACAAACTCCACCAAACCAAAAAGGTCTACAAAGACTGTATAATGACCATCCATGTAAGCTTAGTTCTATGCCCCATTTCCTCAAGATGCCTGTACCATCAGTGCAATAAGCCCCTGTACCTTATGCAACCCCTATTCCTTTGTAGATTGTAAGCTCTTTTGAGCAGGGTGACCTTCATTTCTTGCTTTATTTATTGTATTTTCTTTGTTACATTGATTCTATGCCTATTGTTTGGTATCCAATTATTGTACTGTATTTGTTCTCTACTGTAATTACTTACTGTATATTTTCTGTACTCTAACCCTACATTGTAAAGCGCTGTGGAATATGTTGGCACTATATAAATAAAGCTTTATTATTATTATTATTATTATTATTATTATATTGGTATTCTTTTTTCATGCTTCTCTTCCTCCTCTTCCTCTTCCTCTGGTGCCACCACCTCATCCTGCAGACTTTTCAAAGTTTGCTCCAGCATGTAGATGACCGGAATAGTCATGTTGATGAAGGCATGGTCAGTGATAACCATGTTAGTAGCTATTTAATAACTGTGCAGAATGTTGCCGAGGTCCTTGATGTGTGCCCACTCTGTAAGCGTCATTTGCACCGCATTCGGCTTGATTTGAATTATTGTACATGTCATTACATAGTATATCAGGGCTTGTCACTGCTTTCACAGTCACTGCAACATGTGCAGAGTTTAATTCCACTGTGTCAGCACATTGCACAGTAAATGGTAAACCGGTTGTCTGAAAGACCTCTGTAGCGGTGTTAGTCAACACAGCTATTGTGCCTTATGCAGCAGCTCATCCAGACTGGCATAGGGGCATAGGAATTGCTGTACAACCAGGTTGAGGACATGAGCCATGCAAGGCACGTGTGTAAGTTTGCCCTGAAGTAGGGTCAGCACCAGTTTTGTACCGTTATTGCACACAGGCTTCCCTAGCTCCAGGTTTATCTGAGACAGGCATTGCTCAAACTCAGCCTGCATAGCTGTACATAACTCTTCAGCTGTGTGACTCACATTTCCAAGACATTTTAATTTAAACACTGCCTGATGGTGAAAATGCCTGGCAGCGCAGTATGGAGGTGGAGTGGATTCTGTGTGAGGTATTGCCACTTTAAGATAGAGGTCAAGTGTGCAGATTGAGGCCCTAGAAGAGGTGGACAAGGCAGAACCAGTGCATGAAGAGGTACATGCAGATGTTTGTCCCAACAGTCTTGGGGATTTGAAGACTTGGGGGTAGCCCCTTCCCTGCCAGGCCCCACAGCCACCAGAGTCACCCAGTGGCCAGTGAAGGAAAGGTAATGCCCCTGGCCATGTTTGCTCATCTGGGTGTCAGTGGTGATATTCACCCTGTCACACACAAAGTTTTTTGAAGAAACAGGTGATTGTGTCTGCGACATGCTAGTGTAGCGCAAGCACAGCTTGGTTTGAGAAGTAGTGACAACTGGGCAACTGATACTAGGAGCGCGATGGCTATCAGCTTTCTGAAGGTTAGTAAAAGCAGAGGCAACCACAGTCCTTGCTTTAGGGGATCTCCATACCACACCTCTAGGATTATTGAACAACAAAAAAGGGAAAAGTGGTGTGTATAAATAATAGGATCACCCAAAATCTGTGAAAAATCAATAAACAATTTTTATTTAAATGGGACACAGCAAACAACAATTAATAACAATTAAAATGCATAAAGTGCAATAATATGCAGACACAACCCCACAAATTCACAAGCCCAAATGCCAGTTGTCGAGAAAAGAGCATTTCTTCAAAACCTAATACAGTGCTTTTTACACTTATCAAGGATCTTAACAACTATATGTGTACAATACCAGTGCTACTTGTAGAGTGCAATGCTATGCCCAAGAGAGCCGAAGAACCAGGTCTTT
The DNA here is from genome assembly GCA_033576535.1 of Allobates femoralis. NCBI lineage: Eukaryota > Metazoa > Chordata > Amphibia > Anura > Aromobatidae > Allobates > Allobates femoralis. The sequence goes on from JARQOC010000003.1 coordinate 586,055,653, forward strand.
GCATATAACACAGTGAAAACACCATGCTGATAATGAAAATTGTATTATAAAGGATAGTTCTGGCTCACCCCCTTCTTTGTAGGTGCCCAGGTACAAAAAAGTCAATCAATTATAAATTAATGACCTGGCACTCAAATTGGAATAAAAAATAAGGAAAACTGATTCTTTACTTGTCCTTTTATTCGTGTTCAAACAGTGCGTTTCTCATACAACAGAAAGTTCATAAAAACTGCGATGTCCTACACCCGACGTTTCGACCCACCTGGGTTTTCATCAGGGGATATGCGGACAGGTTCAATATATGGAAAATAAAACATAAAAGGGCAAAGAATCAATAATACTTAATGTCATACATAGTGATACACATCCTCCCAATGTCATTGATAAAGGAAAAATACAATTAGAGGGACAAAAGTGTCAGCACCAATCAGGCTGAGTGTTTATAGTGTTAGAAAAGGAATATTAACCATTAAAATAGATTATATCTGGATAAGAGAAAAAGAAAGAAGCTACTAGACCCAATGTTAGAGATATATCCCTCGGTGTTTGGGTCATTAGGTGGGCGTGCATTATCAAGACCTAATGCAAATAAGGCAAATATCTCCTCAGAGGAAAAACATGCAATTGAATCACTACGTAAGAATAACAGTCTTATGATCAAACCCGCCGATAAGGGGGGTGCGGTTGTAGTAATGGATAAGAACTATTACATTGGCGAAATTGAAGGATAGCTTAGAGATCAAAGCACCTACACACAGATCCCTAATAATCCTACATTCACCATTAGATCGGAGATCAGGGAGTGTGTACAATCTCACTTTAAAAAAGGCACCATTGATCAGAAACTGGCTGAGTTCCTTGTACATATGAACCCAGTCACCCCGGTATTTTACACCTTATTGAAAATTCATAAAGATTTGTACCACCCACCGGGACGCCCTATTGTGGCGTCAACGGACTCATTACTCTTGCCCCTAGCTAAAACTGCAGAAAGGATTCTCACACCCCTGATTCCCACTATCAAGTCCTACATTAAGGACACTACAGATTTCCTTACACACATCAGGACACTGGGTGTGATTCCTTCTGGGTCATACTTAGTTACCCTGGATGTGAATAGTCTCTATACGAGCATAGACCATGACTTGAGTCTTGAGGCAACAACCTGGTTTCTCAACACGTATAGCAACTTTACAAGCGATCAGAAGGATTTTTGTCAAGATATGCTGAACATCATTTTGAAAAAGAATTTTTTTCTTTTCGGTGACCAATACTACATGCAGTGTAGGGGACTGCAATGGGATCCAACGTGGCGCCCCCTACGCTAACATCTTTATGGCTTTTTTTGAGGAGCAGTTTGTATATAGCCATTCAAGCATTCGGTCAAATATCGTTTCTTGGAAACGATATATTGATGATATTTTCCTGATTTGGAATGGGACTGACAATGACCTATCAGACTTCTATACACATTTAAACAGCTGTGTGCCCCATATTACGTTCACATTACACAAGGATCTGCGACAGATCAATTTCCTTAATGTCCTAGTCATAGTCAATGAAAACGGTGAACTAAGTACTGATTTGTTTGTCAAACCCACAGATAGGAACTCTCTTCTTCTTTTCTCTAGCTGTCACCCTAAGCATGTCAAGAACTCCTTACCTAAATCCCAGCTACTGAGAGTTGAACGTATTGTCTCTGACCCTACACTCAAGGTCACTAGATGTAAAGAAATGGGTGAGAAATTCATTGAGAGAGGTTACCCCATGTCGATTGTCTCACATACCAACAATTCATTGTCTAAAAGGACTAATACTGGAAGGATGGCTTTTGTCAATACTTACCATCCATACCAAACCCTCATTCATAATGCCATCAGACGACATTGGCCCCTCTTAGGACAATCGTATCCAACCATTAAAGAATTCCAAGAGCCAATATTACTCTGTCATAAGAAACCAGCAAACCTACGGAACAGACTGATCAGGGCCGACATTGGGAGTTTGAAACCAGAGACAAGACAGACTACTTTGGCGACACCACGGGTGGGAAATTTCCCATGCCTGGGCTGCCGACAATGTAGCCATCTGACAAAAGGGAGCACGTTTATGCATCCCATGACTGGTAGACAATTCCCCATTAAGGGATTTTTCACCTGCGAAACCTCGTTCGCAGTATATCTCATCAAATGTCCATGCGGTCTCGGATATGTGGGTGAGACTACCCAACATATCCGAGACCGTATTTCAAAGCATAAATCAACAATAAGATGCAAACAGACCATGCTACCCATTCCCAATCACTTTATATAACCACAACCATAACATCTCCCAATTAAGGTTCCAGGTGATTGAGCACATACCTGTGGGTAGAAGAGGAGGGGACAGGGTTAGGAAGTTGAAAGAATGGGAACATTTTTGGATATTCATCCTTAAAACCCTAGAACCGCACGGACTCAACCGTGAATATGAGATGCAGATATGATCAGGCAAACCCAGCTCTTCTCCTACATAAAACCTACTATATATATACTTATATAACTAACAAGAAAAAAACTGCACAGCACTCACAGACTAGTGTGAACTGGTGCAAGCAAAGACGCAGGGTCAAATAATTTGAACAAAATTCTTGCAGCACACAGCTACTACCAATGATGTACAAATGCTATAAGCTATATGTATATGAGGAAAAAGTTTAAAAACTTGCATTTTTTTAAAAAAACTCAAAAATTCTCATTTTTTATTTCTGAAGTTCTTAGTACAAACATTGGCCAATGTCTGCTTGCTCATCAACTGCGACAAAGTGACTTCAGGTCTGATGAGTCCTACTCTGATATCCCTATCCTCCTTGTCCACCCCCCACTTCTCAGTGGGCAGACTCCATCTAGACCCTCGATCACCTGTAGGTAATGAGGGTGCATATTGCAGCAAGGAGCCTGCAACTCCATATGTTAAATAACAAGAAAAAAACTGCACAGCACTCACAGACTAGTGTGAACTGGTGCAAGCAAAGACGCAGGGTCAAATAATTTGAACAAAATTCTTGCAGCACACAGCTACTACCAATGATGTACAAATGCTATAAGCTATATGTATATGAGGAAAAAGTTTAAAAACTTACGTTTTTTTCAAAAAACTCAAAAATTTTAATTTTTTAATTTTTTATTTCTGAAGTTCTTAGTACAAACATTGGCCAATGTCTGCTTGCTCATCAACTGCGATGTTTGTACTAAGAACTTCAGAAATAAAAAATTAGAATTTCTGAGTTTTTTTGGAAAAAACGTAAGTTTTTAAACTTTTTCCTCATATACATATAGCTTATAGCATTTGTACATCATTGGTAGTAGCTGTGTGCTGCAAGAATTTTGTTCAAATTACTTATATAACTAGATGTATGCATATATCATGTATTCCTAGCATCTTGTGATGTATGTCATTGAGGTTTTCAATGTCTTTGATGACAGATTGGAGATATGATTTGATCATTTTTAATAACTCCTTGATGCTTAACTATTCTCTTTTTCTCTTTGCAGACCTTTCCTTCTTCATGAAAAATACTGAGCACTGCACCACCCTCTTCTAGTCCTAATAGCACCAGGAGCACTATCACATACTCTTTTGTATATCTACTTTACACTGTGGGCACGGTAAGGATTCTGACACCCTGCACTGTTATTCCTTTCTAGCCTCCGGATCTCACGCATGCGCATTAGCGATGATCCTTTAATTGCACTGTGAGCATGCGCCGGCATGCGTTCCGCACACCGGAAGCTCCTGCGTTCCAAATGACCGGAAGCAGGAAGCAATCCATTAGCCCCGCTCACAGTAACGCTTAAATAAGCGGAGGATGCGGTGGCGCTCTGACACTGGATCACAACAACACATACAAGGTAACCCTTCTGGACAGAGATCCAGAATATGATAATCGTTTCTCTTTTGGGGGGGCTCCGTGCATTAATAAGAGGCCTGTTACTTTATAGGTGATTCACCTGGATCCCCAAGCACCCTATACATTTAAGGTATCACTGCTGTACCCAGGTCCCTATACCTTTCCTGTGTCACAGTTATTATTAACACCAGAATTTTTCCTTTTTTTCTACATGCTCATTCTTATAGATTGCAGCCTGTATCTATCCTAAACAGGTTAATCTTCCTAGTGGCCAGATATTCAGCATTGCCCGTGAATAGGTATAATCTGTCCTGACAGTACATACCCTGTACTCTAAGGGGATAATTTTATCAATATGATTCTCCCTTTTACAGGCACATCTATAATTATTACCACATTTGGTGATTACTGATTCCAACAAGGAGGTTCATTACTGCCCTGGGTACCTATATTGTCTCACTTTGCCTTATTTGCATTAGGTCTTGATAATGCATGCCCACCTAATGACCCCAACACTGAGGGATATATCGCTAACATTGGGTCTAGTAGCTTCTTTCTTTTTCTCTTATCCAGATATAATCTATTTTAATGGTTAATATTCCTTTTCTAACACTTTAAACACTCAGCCTGATTGGTGCTGACACTTTTGTCCCTCTAATTGTATTTTTCCTTCATCAATGACAATGGGAGGATGTGTATCACTATGTATGACATTAAGTATTATTGATTCTTTGCCCTTTTATGTTTAATTTTCCATATACTGAACCAGTCCGCATATCCCCTGATGAAGACCCAGGTGGGTCGAAACGTCGGGTGTAGGACATCGCAGTTTTTATGAACTTTCTGTTGTATGAGAAACGCACTGTTTGAACACGAATAAAAGGACATGTAAAGTATCCGTTTTCCTTATTCTTGATTCCAATTTGAGTGCCAGGTCATTTATTTATAATAAATAATGAAAATTGGACTAATACAGCCCCTATATAGATTCTGGAGCTCTTTGATTGGTTTTGCTCCAGAATCTATATCTATCGATATAGTTTTCTGAAAACATCTGTATCCACAAAATGGAAAGGCAGCATTTCAGTGGCTAACAAATGGGAGATAGTGACATTTAAGCTCTTTGTTTTGGGATGTGTAGGAGGAAATAATCTTTTCCATGACCACACCTTTGGGACCAAGGGCTGGCTGCTGCTGAGGGTGGAATAATATGTACCCGACAAACTGCTGCACTGTGAAGGAGGTGCAGGCCCAGATATTATGGTGGTGTGACAAACAAGTGGTGTGCTCTGTGTCTGGGATCCGTCAATACCACTATGTGTGTCCACTTCCGTAACAGTTGAGGTTCTTTCAGTCGCCCGACTGTTGCGGGTAAAAAAGTGGAGCTCCTGCAGTTTTACAGCAATAATTTATCTGCATGGTGTTAGCTTATGTGGCGGTTCATGCTTGTAGTTGCCAAATTGTGGAGGATTTTGCCTCTAATCAATTTTTGAGAACAAAGTTTGCAAATAATGTGAGTTGGGTCATCTTTTGCAATGTCAAAAATGGTCCAGGCTAGGCAACCATTACCACCTCGGACAACTGCAGACCCATGATTGCTTTTTTCCAGAGGTAGAGTTGTAGATGAGGATTCAGCGCGTGTCATGCTTGCAGCTGTCAGTCTCTGTGCGAGAACACACAACCTAACCTCCTAATCTTCCTCCTCTTCCTATGCTGAGCTACTCAGCTGTTTTACTCTGGTTTCATTCCAAGTGGGATCTAGAACCTCATCATCATCATTCTCTCTGTTGTCGCACTCCTCGCGATGAAAGTCACCTTCCACCACTTCCAGCTCTCAATGCACAGTACAGTGCAGGTGTTCCTCAGGTATCTGAGTTTCATCATTATCATCACCTCTACCCCCAGGGGTTAATGTCTAGGGACAAAGGTCTGGATTCTGTGGAACCGTACTTCCTCAGTCCCCAGATTCAGCCCCAAAAGATTTTGGCCATAGGTGCAGATGCTTTCCTCCTCTGGAGCATGTTTGGAGTAGACCTCTTATGCCCATGGAATAGAATGTGTGAACATCTCTGCAGAAGTGCCCATCTAGGTTTAACCACGTGGGTAATTGGAGCACCACCTCTGAGGACAGTACTGTTTGTCATGTTGAGGTGGAGGAACAAGAGGACATGCCACTTGATGCAGTGGTTTCCATGAACTGTAGCAAAACTGGGCCTCATCTACAACACGTATCACTCTAGTACTGGCAAACAAAGAGACTTGAATAGGCTTTCCAGTAACAGAAGTTGTCACTTCTCTTGGGATATGACGACGGGTCAATGTTTGGTTATTACAGCTTTCAGTAACATTAGCAGTAGTACCCACCCACATACACCTCCAACAAGCCAACTCCCCTTTCCAGCAACCTTTTTCCCTTTCCCTTTCCACCACAACCTTGGGGCTTCCCACTAATCTTTTATGCACACAGATTTGGAAGACACTTGTTTGAGGAAAACCAGAGCCTTATTAGGGGAAACTAAAATATTTTTTTAAACAATAAATGTTTATTGAACAAAGTTTTCATACAAATCAAACAAGACATCAGTAATATACTATAAGGAGTCCATGTATAAAACAAGGGTCAAGGGGGGGGGAAGGGAGAGGAGGTAATAAGGGGGGGGGGGGGGAGTCCCCCAGGGGGAATCACAAATTCACATTTGACACTTTCTGAGATAAGGCTATGAACATATAAAGCATTCAGACAGTTCCTGAACTCTGGATCTGTTTCTGGGCTTATACTTAAGTCTAAACTCACATTCAGACTAAAATTAAACTTAAAGGTACCGAGTCTACACCATAGCCTTTTTAGAGGAAACTGAAAGATTTCAGAATCATAGATTACTGACAAAAAAGTGCCTTTTAAGGGGAAATTGAAAGATTTGAGATTCACAGGTTCCAGACCAAACAGAGCCTTTTTCGGGGAAATTGAAGGAATTCAGAACCACAGGTTACAGGCAAAAAAGTGTATTTTTAAGGGAAACAGAAGGATTTGAGATTTACAGGTTACAGAACAAGGAGAGCTTTTTTTAGGGGAAACTGAATGATTTGGAAATCCCTTCATGTATGAAAAAATTTGACTTTGGCAATATACAGATTTTTAGGAATTACACTTGTTCTCACTTCTCAGTACAGAATGGCTATGTCCGGATGGACAACCTCGCTCAGCTATGCTATCTAAAAAGCAATGCAATATCTAATTGTGTAACACACGGAACAGCAGCAGCACTGCCCCTAGCATTATACTCTGAAAATGGCGACAACACCAACTGGCTGCTTCTTATATCCCTAGGGACATGCGACTTTGGCAGCCAATGAAAGAAGCCAGCCAATAGCACAAGCTATTGTGGATGTTTTATGTGCCCTGATTAGCTGCAGACTAGGAACATCCACACAGAAAATGCTGAGAAAAAATGGTGTGTGACGCGACTCTGACCTCTCCACATCCCCTTCCCTCATCAAACACGTCCCACCTGCTATCCTACACTGTCAGAAGGTATTGGAAAAGCATCACTTAAATGCAGTAATATATTTTTTTTAATCCAATCACTCACCGAACAAATTTGTGTTAGACGACTTTTGGGAAAATTGCACGGGTGTGCTGAACCCAAAGTAATTAGGCCATGTTTGAGCCGAATTTGAAATTGACAAACATGTTCGGGGAAAGTTTGCCCATCTCTACTAACTATTATTCCTTCCTTTATTGGATCAGTTGTCATGTTGCTAATTTGGGGAGCCCCATTATTTTCTTTGGTCACCCCTACTTCCATACTGTCAATTTTAGGAGATGTTAGCTCCTTATTATCCATCCAGCAACATGAAACATGGACATAATGCCCTTTTTTGGGCAGCTACCCTTTGTGGGATTCTACCACCTTTTGGACAGCCACCCTTTTTGGGACTCCACCACATTTGAGGCAACCACCAAGGAGGTACACTCCATGGCTTCCCATGGATGTCTCAGGAATCAGTTCACACAGTGCCTCGGGGCACCAGATGTCACTCGGGGCCATTTCCGCCTCGCCAAGAGACTTCGACAGCTCCTGCTGTTCCTGCAACCGCTACTGGAACCACTTCTCAAATGCTTATTGCTGTTGTGCAAATGCCTGCTGGTGCACAAATGCCAGCTGCTGAGACTGTATCAGGCACTTTAACTGCTCCCCTACTTCATCTGAATTCTCTGCTCCACTCACGGCCATTTGTATCAGGTAGTTTAACCGCTCCTCCATTTCATCTGAATTCGGCATTTTGCTCATGGTCTTTTTCGCACAGTCTTTTAACCCACTCCTACATTCCATTTGAAGGCATTGCTACTCCAGTCTTGCCTTCTCAGGCCCATCAACTGTTGCTGGACCTCTTGGCATCTCTGGCTGCCGTTTTCCTGCCACTATCACTGTACACCAAACCACACCTGACACTTTACCAGCTATGCACAGCTTCACCCAGAACTTTGTGGACCTGCTGATCCACAGCAAACTGCCTTGAGTGTGAGGAAAACTTTTCGTGGACCCACTAATCCACCACCAGTCCACCGCAAAGCACTTGAATACACACATGTGCCCTTAAAACATACACATAAAACACTTTAAGTATACCCAAATATATGCTGTCTTGCAGCTTTGCATAACCATTATGGGACATTGTCCAAAGGTTCACGCGTGAGGTTTTTCCTTACAGTTCATTCACTGATCTTGGTCAGTACACAACCCCCTCCCCTGATGTTACTTTTCTACAGGTCATGGCAGGTTCACCTCACACTGTCTCCTTACAGTCCACAGCTCCAGGGGCTGCAGCAAGCTCCAGGCCTGGTCTTCCCACAATGTGCTGTCAGCAAGCCTGTTAATTTGTAGGATCTGGCTATCATCAGAGACCCTGTGACCAAGAACCAGTCACCTAATATACTACCTGACACACCCACAGCTGAAAAGGTGTGTTTAGTAAGACACACATGTACCTTTGGCATTAACCCTTCTGAACAATGATGCAAGTCCCAGCAAAACAATTATATCTACATCATAGCAAACCTCTGCCTGTGCGATAAAAACTGGCCATTTATAATAAAGGCGATCATCACATCACAAGGCGTAATTGAATAATTTGACAATCACTGGTTTGAGGCCAAACACAGCCTTTTTAAGAAAAAGTGAAGGATTTGGTAGTTATTCCTTTGAGGCCAAACAGAACCTTTTTAGGATAAAACTAAGGATTTGGCATTCACTGGTTTGAGGCCAAACACAGTCTTTTTAAGGAGAAACACAAAGATTTCTCAATCACTTGTATGCAAAAACAAGGCTTTAGTAACATACACAGATTTGGTAATCACACTTATTTTCACTAAAAAATGCCCATGTACGGATCGAGTAGCTAGCTATCTTTTTTCTGTAGCACAAATTGAGCAGGGCAGAGCTACACGGAGCAACACTGAGTAGCAGCAGTGTCCCTAAGCAGTAACACTGAAAATGGTGATGATGGCAGTTAACCGCTTTTTATATACCAAGGGACGTGTGACTTAGGCAGCCAATGACACAAGTCTTTGTGTCTACAACTTGTGGATATTTTATGCACTTTGATTTGCTGCCGGCCCAAAACATCCACACAGAAAGTGCTGGGATTAAAAAAATGGAGTCCAACGCTCCTCTGACTCTTATCCCACCCCCTCCCCTCATCAAACATGTCCCTTCTGCTATCCTACAGTCAGTAGGTAGAAGAAAAGCATCACTTTAACACAGTAATGCTTTTTTTCATCCTATCAGTTACCAAACAAATCCGCGTTATCTGATTCTTTAGTAAATTGCTTGTGTTTCCGATCATGAACCGAATCTGCCATGTTTGTTCCAAATTTGAAATTGATGAACATGTTTGGGGAGAATTCACTCATGTCTACTTAAATAAAAAAAGTATGTTTGTTATGCTCATAATCATACAGACTTTGAGAATCATGGTGCTTGGTCATTTTTACAGCAAAAAGAGTGTTGTAAACAGCAACTCCCCCTGCTAAAAGACTCACTGCCTCCAGAATTCACCTAATTACTAAACTGATAAATCCCAGAGTGATAATGGGTTTAACCAAAACTAGAAAGAGTACCAAAGTGAATCAAAAGCAGATACACAGAGATCCCGCAGTCAATAGGTATATTGCAAAAAGATTATTTTTTATTAAAGAGAAGACTGTGTTCAACAAGGTAAAACTTTAGTTCATACATTTTTTACAAGTTTTAAGTAGCGGACCAAAGGTAAGGTGCTAGAGAGGACACAACGAAGTCCCTTCTTGTAAAGACAGCTATAGAGATCAATTAGGAGATCATGTAACTGAGGTGAATAGAGACCAAAGAATGGACAACTAGAAACTTAAAGGGAACCTGTCAGCTAGTTTATGCCCCCCAGCTATCACTGTCTGTAGCTGCAGCTGTATAATACCAGTTTAATCATCCCTGTCTGATCTCAGAGTGTAATGTGAAAGGTGAAAAAAAAGCATTTATACACTTACATTTCCTTATGTAATGAGGCAGACAGTCTCCAGCTTGGAGGACGGAGACTTTTTGACAGGTTACTAGTTAACATTTCAGCCTTATATTACAACATGTTGGGAGACCTGATGTGATGTCATACCCATGTGACTACAATAGGTGGAGCTATGTCAACATAAAACATAATAAGTTTGCTCGCTTAGCTCTGCCCACTATGGTCACATGATCGTTACATCACACAGGTCCTTTAGCCATGCAAGTTAATAGTGAGTTAACTATTATTCTGCCAGATAGTTTCCCTCCTCCAAGGTGTAGACTGAAATGTAAGTGTATAAATGCTTTTATTTCACCTTTCACATTACAGTCTGAGCTCAGACAGGGATGATTAGAATAGTATTATAAAGCTACAGGTGCAGACAGTGATAGCTGGGGAGGCATAAAGCACCTGACAGGTTCCCTTTAAACTGTCAAAAAGTGCTAAGTATTTAAGCTTAACTGCAAGTGCAAGTACAGCAAGGTTAAAGGTCTTAGGCTGCTTTGACATCAGCGTTTTGCTGATGTTTGCAGCCGATCCGGCAGATGGCGCCACATCTGCCGGATCGGCCGCCTAATGGCTGACTTGCGGCCCGGATCTGGCAATCCCCATGCATTGTCTAAGGGGCTTGCAGTCAGGTGCGGCAAGTGTGGTTCTGCCGGATCCAGCATATCCGGCACATGCGTCAATGAAAAATTAACGCTGCTAGCAAGAGCCGGATATGCCAGATCTGGCAAACCGCACTTGCCGCACCCGACCGCAAGCCCCATAAACAATGCATGGGGCTTGCCAGATTGGTGCCGCAAGTCGGTCTTCAGGCAGCAGATGTGGAGCCATCTGCCGGATCAGCAGCAAACATCAGCAAAAGGCTGATGTGAAAGACTTTACAGCCGAAAAAACGCTACAAGAGCAGTTGCACTGAAGGAGTGGTAATATAGAGGCTGGGGCAATTGAGAGAACCTATAATCAAGTACAAAAAACTGTCAATCTAGCCATAAAAACACTCACCCATGAATATAGCAGAAGTTGGTCGATACCCCTACATATGTTTTGTGTGAGATACATCTTCAGGGGAAAAGTGGGAGTGTGTGTTGCGTGATCGCCTTAAATATTAACGTGACTTGTAAAACTTAATTGATCGCACATGTGAAAGTATCCCAATGATGCAATGCATTCTGGAGGTGGCCTGCAGGATGAAACTCCTCCCTAGATGTCATTGTACAGGCTGCCACCAACAGGAAGCCGTGGTCACCGGAAATCCCCCAATACGCCTGGCGCATGAGCAATTTTGGCTGTGCTCAAAATAATGGGCAATTCCTGCAAAACTGCCAGTAACATACTGACAGTTTCAAAAGTTTCAAAAGCACAGCTGCATGGGAAAGGGTGTCCAAAGGACCAGGGAAGCTATTGGGCATAGTGATTACTGATATATGAAGAAATCTCAGGATAATTTGGAGTCAGACCCAGGAGAGAACCCGAAGGGAGAGAAAATCCCACATAAACCACAGTTTCTGTTTAATGACTAATGCAGAATGGACCCAAACAGACCATTCCCGGAAAATCGCCCGGAGGGGAAGGGGTTAAATATGTTATATATTTACTCTATTGTACATGGAGGATAATTAAACAAGCAAGAAGGAGAATCAACACCTTTGAAATGTAGCGCTGGAGAAGGATGTTAGCAATACTATGGATGGCAAGAAGAACAAGCAAATCAATTTTGAAACAAATCAAGCCAGACGTGTCACTTGAAGCAAAGATCACCAAGCTATGACTTGTCTACTTTGGACACATATGAAGAGAAAAGTCACTAGAGAAAGACATTATGGTAGGAAGAATAGAAGGTACAAGGTGAAGAGGAAGACCAGCAACCTAAAGTCTTGATACTGTCAAGATAACAGTTGAGAAGACCCTGGTGGACCTATCTAGGCTCACTCAAGATCAATCTTCCTACAAAGTGTTTATCCATCAAGTCGTCATGGCTCGATACTGAGCTGAAAGCCGGTAAATAATAAATAATCTATACTTAGGGTGCCTTCACACTGGTGTTTTCTCCCAGATCCGGCGGATCCGGACAAAAAAACGCATCTGCTGCAAGTGCCGCCTAACAGCGACACTTGCGGCAAGCCCCATACATTGTCTATGGGGCTTGCGGTAAGTGTGCAGCAGACGCGGCAAGTGCGATTTCGACAGTTCCGGCAGATGAGGCCGCGAAAAAAACGCCGCTGACCACGTTTTTATGCAGACGCATCTGCCACAACTGCCGAAACCGCACTTGCCGCATCTGCCGCACACTTACCGCAAGCCCCATAGACAATGTATGGGGCTTGCCGCAAGTGTCGCTGTTAGGCGGCACTTGCAGCAAATGCGTTTTTTTGTCCGGATCCGGGCAAAAGCGCTAGTGTGAAAGCATGCAGAAAACATGTACATATACTGTATATATATATATATATATATATATATATATATATATATATATATATATATACACACACAAAGGAAAAAATGAAAAAGAATTAAGAAAATTAAGCTGAATGTTTACATAAATATCTAAATGATTTTTATCATTTAAATTACAGTAAAAGAATAACTGAGAAGCAATATGCTGATAATAAGAAAGAATGAATAGATGTAAAAACTTTCTTTCATATAAACACATATTGGTCTGCACTTTAGCAGAGATTTATGTTGTGTTGTTATGATTATGATGATAAGCCAACGTGATGCTTTATTATACATATCCTGGTCGTATTACAGTAAGCTGTAAATGAACAGACCCATAAACTGAAATAAAAGTGTATGAATATTAAAAGTTGAATACATGATTTACTGTAGTTCATCCTTATGGCAAACAATACATTAATTTTACCACCTTTACAGAACTGTATAACGCTTTTAAGCTTTCCCTAGATACCCTTACAGAGGTAAAATGTGCTAACTGCCAAATCTAAAGTACTAACAATACTTCACACTATGCATTAGTGGTTTAAATATTACATTTACAATGTTTGGATGTTATGAAGCCATAAAATCACCCTTTCAAGCGAAGATTAGTGTGTTGTACAATTGGTTTTAAACAATATAATCTTGCAAATGTAACTATTTTATCATTCAATATTGTCTCAGTCAGTAAATGGCTACATTATGACAAGCTAAAAATTGCTGCAGTGTTTAAATTGATCAAGTGAAAATATTTTATCGCACTTTGGTAGAAGTTTGTTACGGTATCTTAATTCAGAAGCAATAGCAATATTACAGTGCCTATAGTGATAAAAATTAACGCGCTTTGGGACATTACCTTGAAATATTGCACTCAATAATAATACATCTATAAAGTTTGTAATGACTAACCAATAGTATAAAATACTCTATATCTCATATACATCAAGATACCTCAATATTTTGAGACTCGTTTTGTTCCTGCATGCACAGAGGAAAGAATTTTATTGGGTTAGGAAATATGCTATATATCTTAAATGTAACATTTTAAAATGATGAAAAGTAGTTTAGCCTCTCTTTCTGACAGATACCATAGATGTATGGCACTTGTTGGGTGTGGGTGTATGGAGCAGGTTCAGGAGTAGAGATGAGCAAATCGGACTTTAGGGCCGCTTTACACACACCAACTTCTGTGTCCAACTTCTGAACAGATCTCTGGTTGCAAGAAATCATGTAAACATTGCTCCATGTTGTACACAGCCACAAAATGGAGCAATGTGTCCATGATTTCACTGCAACCAGAGATCTGTTCAGAAGTTGGACACAGAAGTTGGTGTGTGTAAAGCGGCCCTTAAAGTTCTGAGTTCATACTGAACACAGAATTCAAAAACATTTTCAGTGTTCGGGTTCTTTATATACACACATATCACCGGAGCAAGTATCGCTGTGCTTGGGTACAATTGGTTCTTGGCCCAGTGCGAGGTGCTTAAGGCCACTTCACACACACAGATATCTGAGTCCAATATCTGAACAGATCTCTGGTTGCAGTGAAATCATGGATACATTGCTCCATTTTGTGGCTGTGTACAAAATGGAACAATATGCCCATGATTTCATTGCAACCAGAGATCTGTTCAGATATTGGACTCAGATATCTGTGTGTGTGAAGTGGCCTTCACAGTGTTTGATTGCATAAAATCAGTAATATCGGAAGTAGCGCTAAAAAAAAAAGTTTGAGCTTTGATTATGGCTGGCTGTATGTGGGTGTAGAGCAGAACTGCACAACTAGTGACTTCCACGAGGTTCAGGTCAAGCTTGGGTCAAGAACAGAACTTTAAAAAAAAGCCTGGCTGAACCCTCAGAACTTGCAAAATATTAGAATCTTAGAGTCCTCAGTGGTTGGAACCTTTTAATGGCTAACTGAAAAGATGGTAAGAAAGAGTAAAGCAAGCTTTCGAGACACTAAGGTCTCTTCATTAGGCGGCCGTCACACGCTACGATATAGACAACGATGTTAGAAACGATGTCGGATTTGCACATCGTCCGTACGATGTGTGTGATCGATCGTCGTTACGTTACGCGCACAGACATCACTCATCCGACTCCCCGATGCAGCGATCCACCGGTCATATGAGTGATCTACTTATTATCTGTGCACATCGTTATCAAACAGTCACACAGAAGCGTCGTAAATGATGTAGGGGAAAATATGGGCGTATTTGAAGGTAAATTGGAGCACATAGGCATGCAACATGGTTTAGAAGCCGCGCCCCTCACTCCATCATTGGTGGCCAGTACTGCGTCCTCATTGGTCAGATGTCCTTGCAAACATGGCGGCCTCATTTACCGAATGTCCTGTGATGTGCATCTCAATGTACATGTGTAAACACGGACTGCTATCCAAAAAACCTTACATGCCTCTACCGAAAGGTAGAAAGCGCCATCCCCCTTGTGCGCCGTGCACAATCCGAACACTTATGCGACACCTAGGGGCCAATAACCAGGGGGCGTGGCGTAACACAACGTTGTGCGCTACGTACAGCAATATCGTTGCGGTGTATGACAGTGTGCATACTATATTGAGCCCATAACATAGTTTAATTTTTTAGCTTTGCGCACTTGTGTGGGGCCGCAATTTGAAAGACACAAGTCATGATGATGCAAAATGGCGCCTATGTGTAGTGCTGAAGTGACAGCTCTTCCAAAATGGCGCCCTGTGACCGAACAACCAGTGGGAACCCAGGAGCTTCCACCAATAGTATCTGAGGTTGCGCCAGACAATCGTAACGCATGAGGGTTAACGAATCACAACTGAGGAGGCGTGACACAGGTGAATACTTTCTGCATCGCTCAATTCACAATTTTCGAACGATATCGTTCGTTTACACACATCAATTGTGTTTATCCACTGAGCCGACATCGTCTGATATGAGGTCTGGATCTGATATCTGGATCTAACGATCTGATCATTTCTCGTTGGTCGTGTCGTGCCGTCACACGCACAGACATCGTTCGAGCGATGTATAATCGGGCACGTGCAAGCGATATCTAACCATATATCGTTGCGTGTGACGGCCGCCTTAGGCTAATAATGACACAAATTCTGAATTGTGTAATTATTAGCCTGATGAAGAGACCTTAGTGTCTCGAAAGCTTGCTTTACTTTTTCTTACCATCTTTTTAGTTAGCCATTAAAAGGTATCAACCATTGAGGACTCTCAGATTCTAATATGTTTCTATCTGCTGGCTAACACGGTACAAACATTCTTTACTTTCAGAACTCGAACATCCACGGGTCTGCTCATCTGTATTCGGGAGTTGAGTCCACATTTTACCAGGAAAATACTGGCTTTGGATCTAGCTTTTACAGTAATAAAAGGAACTGGGGATTACTTCCTATTGGGTTCCCATTTGCCCCCAATGACAAATCATGTGGTGGCACTAGGTTGCCATTGCAGCTGAGGCTAGGGTTCGTGTGAGACCATTTTCACAATATACTGCAATAGTGTCGTATTGCAGTGAAAAAGAGAAAGAAAATTATTAGGCAAAATTGCAGGAATTATAAAAATAAAATCAGCCTTTATTAACATTCATATTAAAAAAAAAACACTCTGTGAAATACAGGTGAAGTTAATTACAGTAATTAATGAGTGATTCCTTTACACCTTATTGCAATTTATCAGACATTCTACAGCAAAAGTAAAGGCCACTTCACACACACAGATATCTGAGTCCAACTTCTGAACAGATATTGGACTCAGATATCTGTGTGTGTGAAGTGGCCATTCGGGCCACTTTACACACACCAACTTCTGTGACCAACATCTGAACAGATCTCTGGTTGCAGTGAAATCATGGACACATTGCTCCATTTTGTGGCTGTGTACAAATGTAACAATGTGTCCATGATTTCACTGCAACCAGAGATCTGTTCAGAAGTTGGTCACAGAAGTTGGTGTGTGTAAAGCGGCCCTAAGACATTCCCTGACACAGATACCACATAATACTGTACAGGAATTTCCAGAATTTCATTAATAAGCATAGTATCTTTTTTATTGTTTGTTCCATGTAGATATTTTGTATCTAATCTAATTATCCAAAAAGCCTCCCTTGTGAATATTTTTTTCTGACAGCTACTTCTCGTTTGGGAAAATGTACCTGTTCGATTCCAAAAAAATCTCATATCTTTAATTAAGCCCCCATGTTTCTCCAAGAAATGGTTTGTCACTCCTGAATAATTAACATTATTATTGTTGATGTTAGGCTAGGGTCACGCTTGCAGTTTTTCATGCTTTTTTGGAGACCTGCGTTCTTAAAAACGCATGTAAAAACGCACCAATAGGCCCCATGCAAAAAACGCATGCCCTAATAGAAAAAACGCATGGCTTAATAGCAAAACGCATGTCTAAAGTGCCATGCGTTTTTGGCATGAGTTTTTGCACTTATGTGAGTAGCTGCCATCAAAAATGCATGCAAAAACGCATGGTACATTACTACCATTTAATACCATCCAAAAACGCATGCGTTTTCCATAGGGGCCCATGTTAAAAAAACGCATGCGTTTTCCATAGGGGCCCATGTTAAAAAAACGCATGCGTTTTTAAAACAGCACCAAAAAAAGTTCATGAACTTTTTTTGGGTGCTGATTCAAAAACGCATGTAAAAACGCATGGGTTGCTTAAGGCACCTAAAAAAATGCATGCAGAAATGAAAAAAGCATGCAGAAATGCATGCTTTTTTTAAGGCACCAAAAAAAAACTCATGCTAAGTGTGACCCTAGCCTTAGAAACATGCTTTGCAATCTGTCTTTGGCTATGGTCACACTTGCAGTTTTTTCATGCTATTTTGGAAACCTACGTTTTCAAAAATGCATGTAAAAACGCACCCATAGGCCTTGTTCACACATACCTGCGTTTTTGGTACTCTCTGCGTTTTTTTGCTGTTTTTCAAAAATGTAGATGTGTTAACGCATGGTACATTTAAGTGTAAATGCGTTTTTAGCTACACTTGCGTTTTTTTCCCCCATTCCAAAAAACGCTGCATGCAGTGTTTTTGTGTGCTGTAAAAAATGCATGCGCTTTTTTAACATGGGGCCCTATGGGAAACGCATGCGTTTTTAAATGGCACATATAGGCACCATGCGTTAACGCATGCTTTTTTACGTGCATTTTGGTGAAAAAATGACTAAATCCAAAAACTTCAAAAACACTTCAGACCCACAGGGGACACTATTTGGCACTCTTAGTAAAACTGATCAGTTTTTCTAAGTGCTAAAAAAACGCATAGGTGTGTGAACAAGGCCATAGGCCCTCATGCAATGCATGCTTTTCTGGAGACCTGCGTTTTTAAAAATGCATGTAAAAATGCACCAATAGGCCCCCATGTAAAAAACGCATGCCCCAATAGCAAAAACGCATGCCTAAAGTGCCATTCGTTTTTGGCATGCATTTTTGCACTTATGTGAGTAGCTGCCATCAAAAACGCATGGTACATTAGTACCATTTAGTAACATCCAAAAACGCATGCGTTTTCCATAGGGGCCCATTTTAAAAATACGCATGCGTTTTCTAAAAAAGTTCATTAACTTTTTTTTTAGTGCTGATTCAAAAACGCATGTAAAAACGCATGGGTGGCTTAAGGCACCTAAAAAACGCATGTAGAAATGAAAAAAGCATGCAGAAACGCATGTTTTTTTTAAGGCACCAAAAAAACTAATGCCAAGTGTGACCCTAGCCTTTTTTATCTTTCTACTAGTACAACAAATATATCTAAGGCTAGGGTCACACTTGGCATGAGTTTTTTTGGTGCCTTAAAAATAAGCATGCGTTTCTGCATACTTTTTTCATTTCTGCATGCGTTTTTTAGGTGCATTAAGGCACCCATGAGTTTTTCCATGCGTTTTCGAATCAGCACCCAAAAAAAGTGTGTTTTTTTTAACATGGGCTCCTATGGAAAATGCATGCGTTTTTGGATGGTACTAAATGGTACTAATGTACCATGCGTTTTTGCATGCGTTTTTGAAGGCAGCTACTCACATAAGTGCAAAAACGCATGCCAAAAATACATGGCACTTTAGGCATGCATTTTTGCTATTAGGGCATGAGTTTTTGCTATTAGGGCATGTGTTTTTTACTTGGGGGCCTATGGGTGCGTTTTTACATGCGTTTTTAAAAACGCAGGTCTCCAAAAAAGCATGAAAAATCTGCAAGTGTGACCCTAGCTTAACTTTGCATTCTATACACTCCACACAGTAGATTATATGTGTTGTATCACAATTAATAAAACAATAGATTTTAAATGTATCATCCACTGTATGTGTTTTCTTAGCAATGGCAGGCATTACATTTCTTCCCCCCACATTTAAAACAACACCTGTTTTTACCAGGTTTCCTTTACAGCAATGTTTAAAAAAACTGGGGGAAACTAAATGCCCAATAGACCTTCCTCTTTTTGTTTCACATCTACGGTATGTCCTAGGCACAGAACGCTATGGAGAGGTATATTATGAGGCAAAACTGGAATAAATTTATTTCTAATACTTATTTACTGTATTGCAAATTGTATGCTGTACTGAATGTAATTATGCGGTTTGAATTTTTGTTGTTCCGAACAGAAGACTCATTTTTGCTTGTGTCCCTGTTTATATTCATGTTATTTATATTATTATTATTATGAATATTACCTCCAAATAGCATAAATGTCCTCTCAAGTTTTTCATTTTTACTAAATACTTCAGAAGTATTATTAGATTTATATCCTCTTTCAGCTAACCTATTTTTTATCCGGACACATTCATTTTTAAACAGCTGCTCACCACAAAAAATGCGTTTTGCTCTGGTGAATTCTCCATAAGGACCTGAAGCAATTGTGTGCCTAAGATGGCAGCTGTCGACTTGTAAGACTGTATTGCCGCCAATAGTTTTTCTGTACACAGAACTTTCTACCTTTTTATTATCATCATCCACCTTTAAGAAAAATATCTAAGAATTCAATTTTTTGATCAAGACCTTTGTGCCGCAACCTGAGATTACAGGAGTTCTTATTTACATACATCATAAAGTCCGGTACAGCTGCCATGTCACCGGACCACAAAATTAACATATTGTCCACATAGCGGCCGAACCAGGTCATGAATGCTATTCAAGGATTTTTGGAAGAAAAAATATAGAAATTCTCCCACCAACAAACAAAATTGCGAGCGTTGGTGAGAAATATGATCCCATGGGGGCTCTTTTCACTTGAAGATACTAATTTCTATTGAACATGAAACAAATATTTTTTAATAGAAAGCCCTCGGCATGCAAAATTAACTCCTTTAACTCTGGCTCATACGCTCTCTGGCTCGGAGTTCTATAAAAAAGCAATCAGGAGGGCTGGAGGAATATGAACCAATTATATCACAAGAGATAAAGCTACCGTATATACTCGTGTATAAGCCGACCCGTGTATAAGCCGACCCCCCTACTTTTGCCCCCAAAACCTGGGAAAACCTATTGACTCGTGTATAAGCCGAGGGTGGACCCCAGCACAGGTATACAGGCCCCCCCCAGTGGTATACAGGCCTTCCCAGTGGTAGTATACAGCAGCCCCAGTGGTAGTATACAGCAGCAGCCCCAGTGGTATATACAGCAGCCCCAGAGGTATATACAGCCCCAGTGGTACTATACAGCAGCCCCAGTGGTAGTATACAGCAGCCCCAGTGGTAGTATACAGCAGCCCCAGAGGTAGTATACAGCAGCCCCAGAGGTATGTACAGCCCCAGTGGTAGTATACAGCAGCCCGTGGTAGTATACAGCAGCCCCAGAGGTATATACAGCCCCAGTGGTACTATACAGCAGCCCCAGTGGTAGTATACAGCAGCCCCAGTGGTAGTATACAGCAGCCCTGGTGGTATATACAGCAGCAGCCCCAGGGGTGTATACAGCAGCAGCCCCAAAGCTGTATACAGCAGCAGCCCCAAAGCTGTATACAGCAGCAGCCCCAGGGCTGTATACAGCAGCAGCCCCAAAGCTGTATACAGCAGCAGCCCAGGGCTGTATACAGCAGCAGCCCCAGGGCTGTATACAGCAGCAGCCCCAAAGCTGTATACAGCAGCAGCCCCAGGGCTGTATACAGCAGCAGCCCCGGAGGTATACAGGCCCCCCTATCAAGATCCAGGGCCCCCCCCCCTTGCGCGGCAGCCTGTAAAGTAAAATCATACTTATCAGTATCCTGTCGCGCTGTCCCGCCGCTTGCCGACACTCGATCCCGGGCTTCAATCCGCGCCTTCCGGCTTCCTGTGGTCGCGGGCAATGACGTCATTGCCCGGTACCACAGGAAGGCGAAAGACGCGGAATTAAGCCCGGGATCGTGATGTCGGCAAGCGGCGGGACGGCGCGACAGGACACTGATAAGTATGATTTTACTTTACAGGCTGCCGCGCAAGGGGGGGGGCCCTGGAGCTTGATGGGGGGGCCTGTATACCTCCGGGGCTGCTGCTGTAAATACTGTATACTCGCGTATAAGCCGAGGGGACACTTTTCAGCCCAAATTTTGGGCTGAAACACTCGGCTTATACGCGAATATATACGGTAAATTCACTCTTTCATTCTAGCTAGTCAAAAGTCTGTTAAAAAGAAGTGCCATCTTTTAGATATCGAGGCAAACGGAGCATTAATGGTTGTAGAAGCCGATCTACCCAAACACAAAAGTTCTCACAAATAGACCTGATCCCAAAATTATAGGATGAAGGGAAAAACCTCCTTGTTTAGTTTGGGTAGACAATGAAAAATAGTTATAGAACTGTTATTGTTAATCAAGAATTTTGATGTACGATTATTAAATTAAACAACTGTTCACACCACCCTGTATAAGTTCAGATAATTTTACTTTTCAAATTTCGGTAGGGTTAGATTGCATTTTTCTATATGTTTTGCCAACATTTAGTATTTCCATTAATTGTTTCTCATACAAATCAGCATTCAATCCCACAACTCAGCCTCCCTTGTTCAATTTCCGCACAACTATAGTATTGTTGTGTTGAAGCTCAGTGATAGGTTTGTGTTCAGATTTAGACAAATTGCTGGACTGTTGTTTGGGTCTTACAGAGGATTCCAGCTCTTTGAGTTCCTTTTTCACCAACCTTTGGAAAACATCATGTGATTCTACCCTTGATTTTTTAGGATTTTAATATCAATTACCATATTGTCTTTTCTGATATTGTTACCTTCATCAAGGGTCTACTCATCAATACTCAGGAGCTGATCCCACATTCTACCAGGAATATACTGGCTCTAGATCTGCCTTTGACTATTGAAGTGTAACTTCAATATACGGTTAAACCGGGCACGACAATATGTTGAGTATGCGTTTGGCATATTGGCTTCAAAGTGGCGGGTGCAGTTGACCACCATACAGCTCCACCCACACAATGTAGACAGTGTCATGAAGGCATGTGTCTGTCTACATAATTATGTATCTAGGCAAAACCCAAGTCATGTAGACCCCTATAAATGGTACTCACCGTTATTGGGGCTCCAACAGCCAAATGTGCGTGCACCGCTGGCAGCCATGCATGTACAGTATGTGACCAATTTTGCAATCACTTTATGTGTGAGGTAAGATGCCATAATGGTCGTGTTTGTTCTTTTAATTCTTTGGTCAGTGTTACCAGAATACCTTGTTTCTTAACTTTTGTGTTGTGTATTGACAGACAACATGTTACCCAATGATTTGCTGTTTGCTTTTGTTTGTATTAAATTTTTCAGAACCATGGTATGTGTTGTTTAAACTCTTGTACATGTCACACATATATCATTTAGGGTTCATACAGTATAAGTACACATTAACTAGCAACTACATTGTACAAACCAACTTACAATGTCTGTGTTTTGGCCAACGATTGAACCTTGGTGTCTGGGGCTCATTACATGTGGGTGGCTCACATTATATTGTTTATTGTGGACTTATTTTTTTGCACCATGTAGGCGCCACCCACAGTATTGCACTAGCTAACTGCAGATTTGGTCCCGTAGCAACCCCACACATTGAAAATGTGCCCTACACACAATTATGTATTTGTGATTGAAATTACACCAATCCCCAAATTTGTGTATTTGCCCTGCGTTGTGTGTGAACATATTGCACACTTACTTGTACGGGGCTATCCATTATATTGAAGGTCCTATAATAAACCAACCATTACATTAAAGATACTACATGAGTTATTCATGAGGTGTACCAAGGAAACGCACAACAACTGTTTTTGTTTTTGAGTCAACAAACATATTTACTGGCCTCTGTATACTCGATTGAACGCCAAAAAGGCTCAACATAAACTTTTTTTGGTTAATAAATCAAAAGCATCCTATTTGGATGAGGTCCATGGAAACAAATTTGCCAAAAATGACAAAACAAAATGTATGGCAACAAGCCATAGTGTCTGCCAACATGGCAACCCAAAAACTATATTTTGGACATTAAAGAAATTAAGTTATTCCCCGTCAGCCAAGTCTTTTTCACAGACTACTGTTGAATTCAAGGGGTACTTCAGACAATATTTGTGGACAAGGTTATTTATGTCCCCCTTGAAAAGGTATTTGTCATGTGGCTCCAACTTTAAGAGATGGGGTATGTACGAACCAAAAAATTGTTGCCACTCACGGACAGGGCTAACTTCCTCCCTGCTGGCAATTGCATCAATTTTTTCTCAATACAAGAACGATTTTCCCGAACTGACTCCTGTAGACGATGTAGCCCATCAACAATGATGGTGTCAGCCTCCTCTCGGATCACATACTATCTTCTTGTGGCTTGTGGTAGCGCTGATGTGGCTCCAGTATTTGGTGGCGTTGGTTTGGGTGTTTCGGCTGGTCAGGGTAATATGGCTTTGCTCCAATGGCAATGGAGTAGCAGGGACATCCTCCATGTTCTGAGGCCCTTCCCCACCGCTGTCCCCAATCTCTATCACCTCCCTTGGAGCGTTGTTGTAAGTGCTGTGTATGAGTAAATTGTATAACAAAATTAACAGGATTTTATGGACAAACATTATTACACTTAGTTGTGTGCTTCTGGATTTGAAACATTTACGGTCGACCCTCAGCAGTTTTTTGAAGGAATGTCACCTGGTCGTGATGCTTGTATATACTGGGGGGTTTAGCAGCTGACCAACTCCCGAAATCTGCCATTTAACGCACATCCCGGACAAAGCGGTCCGCTTGGAGCCCCACCGAATATGGACCTTTTCTTCTACAGTGCATGCAAAGTGTACAATAAACATTTGTTGCCAATGTCGGAGACATGTAGATGTGTTTACACAGATATATGTTGTGCATAATGTGGCCTTACCAATGTACTGTTGTTCCACCACATCAATGGTGTTGTAACGCGGGAAAATTTCCACTATGATGTGTCTCCACAGTTTGCGATTTTCTTCAACATTTTTGTAGTCCTCATTCCCCTGGTCTCAGATGGAGGGATGCTGTTGGACCAGGTGACTCAGAACCTCATTGTCAATTTTTAAGCATGCAAATGCCTTACTACCTTTGCCACCACCAGGTTTCTGAGAGGCCTACAGTGATTAAACAAAACCATTTTCACAAAAAGACAGTTGCAAACACATGCACTTGCACACACAGATGTTAAGGAAGGTGTGATGCCATGTGACTTAAAGCAGCAAACATCTTTACACTGTGAAACACAACATACATGTGTAGAAGCAGCTCAAGGAACATGATGGCTACAAGCACATGCAACATATGTTGCCTTACGTCAGGAGCAGCCGGTGTTGACTCTCGAGATTTGGCAGCATGTGTTTTTTTTTTCGTGTGTGGTTACGGTTTCCTTAGCCTGTGTGGGTTACAAAACAACATATGTAGCCACAATGAACAGATAGTGAGATGGCCCCACATCCACCACACATGGCCACACACACTTACAGTAAGTACATTCAGTTGTGGCCAAAAGTATTGACACCTCTGCAATTCTGTCAGATAATACTCAGTTTCTTCCTGAAAATGATAGCAATCACAAATTTTTTGGTATTATTATCTTCATTTAATTTGTCTTCAATGAAAAAAGAATTGTCCTAAAGCCAAATTGGATATAATTCCACACCAAACATAAAAAAGGGGGTGGACAAAAGTATAGGCACTGTTAGAATAATCATGTGATGCTTCTCTAATTTGTGCAATTAACAGCCCCTGTAACTTACCTGTGGCACCTAACAGGTGTTGGCAATAACTAAATCACACTTGCAGCCAGTTGACATGGATTAAAGTTGACTCAACCTCTGTCCTGTGTGCTTGTGTGTACCACATTGAGCATGGAGAAAAGAAAGAAGACCAAAGAACTGTCTGAGGACTTGAGAAACCAAATTGTGAGGAAGCATGAACAATCTCAAGGCTACAAGTCCATCTCCAAAGAGCTGAATGTTCCTGTGTCTACCGTGTGCAGTGTCATCAAGATGTTTAATGCCCATGGCACTGTGGCTAATCTCCCTAGATGTGGACGGAACAGAAAAATTGACAAGAGATTTCAACGCAAGATTGTGCGGATGGTGGGTAAAGAACCTTGACTAACTTCCAAACAAGTTCAAGCTGCCCTGCAGTCTGAGGTTACAACAGTGTCAACCCGTACTATCCATCGGCGCCTGAATGAAAAGGGACTGTATGGTAGGAAGACCCCGCTTCTTACCCTGAGACATAAAAAAGCCAGGCTGGAGTTTGCCAAAACTTACCTGAGAAAGCCTACAACGTTTTGGAAGAATGTTCTCTGGTCAGATGAGACAAAAGTAGAGCTTTTTGGGCAAAGGCATCAACATAGAGTTTGCAAGAGAAAAAAAGAAGCATTCATAGAAAAGAACATGGTCCCTACAGTCAAACATGGCGGAGGTTCCCTGATGTTTTGGGGTTGCTCTGCTGCCTCTGGCACTGGACTGCTTGACCGTGTGCATGGCATTATGAAGTCTGAAGACTACCAACAAATTTTGCAGCATAATGTAGGGCCCAGTGTGAGAAAGCTGGGTCTCCCTCAGAGTTCATGGGTCTTCCAGCAGGACAATGACCCAAAACACACTTCAAAAAGCACTAGAAAATGGTTTGAGAGAAAGCACTTGATACTTCTAAGGTGGCCAGCAATGAGTCCAGACCTGAATCATATAGAACACCTGTGGAGAGATCTAAAAATGGCAGTTTGGAGAAGGCACCCTTCAAATATCAGGGACCTGGAGCAGTTTGCCAAAGAAGAATGGTCTAAAATTCCAGCAGAGCACTGTAAGAAACTCATTGATGGTTACCGGAAGCGGTTGATCACATGTATTTTGACTAAAGATTGCGTAACCAAGTATTAGGCTGAGGGTGCCAATACTTTTGTCTGGCCCATTTTTGGAGTTTTGTGTGAAATGATCAATGTTTTGCCTTTTGCTTCATTCTCTTTTGTGTTTTTTCATTGAAGTCAAATTAAATGAAGATAATAATACCAAAGAATTTGTGATAGCAATCATTTTCAGGAAGGAACTGAGTATTATCTGACAGAATTGCAGGGGTGTCAATACTTTTGGCCAACACTGTACCTTGTGACGTGTCCCTGAAGTGCTTGCCTTGGTTGTTTGCTTGTTTGTTTTTGTGGGATGTCTTAGCCCTTTTGCTTTTCTTGTGCTGCATGGTGCATTTTGGGGAAGGAGCAAAAAAAAAAAACAACATTAATAAATTGTATTACAAACACAGAAAAATAAATCTTGTGTAGACACATAATTCAATAACATCTGGCAACACATATGTTAGGCCACATAAACATGTACATAGCCCACAAGTAGTAATCATGTAACTACATACAAAGCAAGATTTCACATGACACTAACAATATATCACCTGCACACTACTGGCATAATCATAAATGTTGGACTCACTGATATGTGTCCCAACTGTGTTGAATGCTCCATGATCCTAACATATAACATTAGTTGCAAATTATGTAACACAAGGCACTTACTCGTTTACCACCAGATTGGTAATACTCTGAGGTACCGTAATTTACCAATTGATTCTTACTTTATGATCACATTAACTTATTATGGAACTTTTTGACTAGCTATGTCTTTTTCTCATATAGAATGCTGTTGTAATATAGCCTCTTTATTACCCACACTTTGAGGGTGCTGATAGCTACACTATTTTCCAATAGTGATCTAGGCAGACTTTGATATAGCTGCCCCAGCTTAAGGTATATCATGACTAAGGCCGGCTTCACACTGTGTGTGTGATCCAATCCGTGGCTGTCCGCTTGAGGCAGACAGCCGCGGACCGGATCAGCACACAGGATTGGGGGGCTATTATGTCCTCCGTTCCTGTGTGCAGCCGCACGCAGTTCCCACTGCTGATAGGTGAGGACCGTGGGCGCCGCAGTCCTGACCTGTCAGCAGCTTCAGCTGAGCGCCCTGCACACAGGATCGGAGGGCATAACAGCCCCCCAGTCCTGTGTGCTGATCCGGTCCGCGGCTTTCTGCCTCAAGCGGACAGCCACGGATTGGATCACACACGCAGTGTGAAGCCGGCCTAAGGGCCACTTTACACACACCAACTTCTGTGTCCAACTTCTGAACACATCTCTGGTTGCAGTGAAATCATAGACACATTGTTAGATTTTGTGGCTGTGTACAAAATGGAGCAATGTGTCCATGATTTCACTGCAACCAGAGATCTGTTTAGAAGTTGGTCACAGAAGTTGGTGTGTGTAAAGCGGCCCTTTTTCTGTCAGAGTACACTGCCTATTTTTTTTTTATTTATTAGAGATTTTCATAACTTGTTATTGATTCAATTTTTCTTATCCATCATTAAGAGACATATTGGTTCGCTAACCTCTCAATTATATGATGTGACTACACTAGTCGTAATTAGAGAATTATTCCTCAAGATGTATTTTGCTTTTTTTCCTGGCGGTATGAATCTGATAGCCGTTGTCTGACAGCATAGTCCCTTCTTATCTGATTTTTTTCCTTTGACATTTATTATTTTACTTTGTGAATTTTGCTGCATGTTTCAGTAATAAAACATTTTGTGTAATATCTGTATTCAAGATGATGTCATTAATTATATTATTCTCTACATTTTCCTAGTCTTGTAAACTGATGAAGGCCTGGGAGGGCCGAAAACGTTTTTGTTTGACTTGACAGATATTATTCAAAAATAAAAACACAGCATCTTCAGAAAAAAAAGACATTTATTGGGTGACTATTCCTTTTTTGGTGTGCCAGAGTTCATATATGATATTCCGATTTTCCTCTGTGCACCCGCCTACCCAAGGTGAGCCAAGCACTTCATTATATTATGGAACTTGGGACGGGACAGCGTTATTATGTAAGTAGATTACCTCAGCATTGCAAATTTTTTAAAAACTACTTCCAAATGTAGAAATTATTATTCTTATTTCACGATCTATTGATTCAAATCAACTTTAGCCTTAACCTTGTTCGTGGGAATACCCTTTTAGGGCCGCTTCACACTGCGGCATGATCCGGTCCAGTTCTGTCCGGGAGGACCCAGACAGCTGCGGACCAGATCAGCACACAAGACTTGGGGGCTATCATGCCCTCCGGTCTGGTGTGCAGTGCACGCAGCTGCAGCTGCTGACAGGTCAGGACCGTGGCGCCCTTGGTCCTGACTTATCAGCAGCGGGAACTGCGTGCACTGCACACCAGACCGGAGGGCATAATAGCCCCCAAGTCTTGTGGGCTGATCTGGTCCGCAGCTGTCTGGGTCCTCCCGGACAGAACCGGATCATGCCGCAGTATGAAGCGGCCCTGAGTATTCTTTTTTCACATTTTTTTATGATTTATTTAGGATATATTTTCTTTTTTGTAATATTGAAATGCTACTTGTGATTTTTTTTGCAGCATATTCATTCCTTTTTTTTATGCATTTGCCATTCAAAGAAATAGTGAAATATGCTGTAAGCCAAGGGAAATAGAAATGTTTTAAACAGTGTAGAAGGGGAGAATTTTCTTTACACATAAGTGGGCTTTTGGTTCTTTGCCAATTTGTTTTCAAAATGAAGCATGCTCTATCTGTGGCATTTTTTCCAGGCATGTTCCCATTTCAAGACATATAAAAATGCTTGTAAAGTTTATGAAATCCGTTCTGTTTTTTACTACGCTTAATGTAAGGCTGCCGGAAAACCTCTCTCTGAAACAAGCTTTATAGTACATGCAAGGCCACATATACAAAAGCTCTAGTGAAAGTCTGATAAGATCCTTCTGAATATACAAGAAGTGAGGCAGTCAGGTTTACTGTGGTAGACAGGTCCAGAAAATAGAAATTGGTAGAAATGAACTCCCTGCACTGTATTGCTATATTATAGACACAGTGGGGGCAAAAATACCTTGTCTAAACGAATTAGGACGGTTTCCAGTAGCTCCTTAAATACCTTGTTCTTTGCTGCAACTTAGAGATGTACAAATGAAGCACTCAATGGGAGATTTACTTGTTAAAACTCATTAGTTTCATGTAATTTACAGCTTCTTTGTAAGTGCCTGACTTAGAGCATTTGTAAGGTGATGATAGGGCATATATCTTCAAATGCAAGCAATTGAATTGACTCGTAAAGCTTTTGATGTATGCCAAAGTACAGAAAGGCATCTATCTAGGAAAATATAAAAAAAATCACTAGGAGCTGTAAGAATGTTAGAAACATCTAATCCATGTCTAGAGGTTCATAGAATTAAAGTGAGAAAACTATTATGAGTGTTATTTTTTTTCTTTTTTGGGGAGGACACTTATTAGAATGTCTATCTCTTTTGAAATAACTGTCCTTGACAATCAATTAACTGTGTTATTCAGAAACATGAGGCACGGAAAATGCACTCCATTGTGTGATACAGATTGAATTTGCTGTTACATTCAGTCATTCCCTGAGGTTTCAAGCATCAATGTCTAATGACATTTCTGGAAGTAGAGCTTGGTATTTTGCTACTGTATTTATACTACAGCTGAACACAAATAATATGGTATCTAGAGACACATAGAAATACTGTCCTTGGAAAACCACTGTCCAATTAAATAATCCAGCTTTGACCATATACAATAACAATAACACTTCCAATATTTCAACATATCATTTCCTAATTAACTCCAATTTACATATTTATTGTGTAAAAGTTCAATTTCAATGTAATGATGATGATTTGATGAGCAAGAACTAAAGTGCCCGATTGCTCGTTAGTCGAATCGAGCGGGTCCAACGCTCGGATGAGCTCGATTTGAGTAAAAAATATGTCTATGTAGAACTTGAGTATCTTTCCGGCAGATTCCTTCCAACCCCCATAAAAACAAAACACCTCTTATAGCAATTTAGCCCCCAATGGAGCACCTCTCTTGATTTCCACTAAAGAGCATGCTCATAGGTATGGAGTCAAGGCAGACCAAGGAGAAGTGGACAGAACAAATTTGAAAGTACCAAAAAAGAAATAATGTCAGAATGTGCAGCTCCCACTCATAGCTGCATTGGTTCGGACACAAAGCGTATGGGTTAAGTTGAGAGTTCTCCATCAACAGATGACAGTCTAGGAACTTTTGGATTTTGTCAGATCAGAATCTAGTATCGATCCATCACAGCCTGTTGAATGAAATTCCCAACAGATTAGGAATCAAGGTGGGCCATCTCAGAGAACCGAGAACCTCCATATGATATAGATATGGGCAGGGTCAACAAGGAAGAGAATTGTTCTCACCTAGGTTAACTCCTCCTACAGAAACCAGTCAAAGATGTCCCAGCCTCAGGGGAGAAATATGGATGAAGTGTTTTGCACCTCCGCAGTAGAAACAGAACCTTGGCTCAATGATGTTTTTGATGTTGCTCCAACATCTTAATGTAGTCCACCTGCATAGGTTCAGGAGCAGGCACAGCTCCTGGAAATTGGGACAGCTGCCTTTTGAGGGAGGAAGCCAGTTGTATAGGTCCCCTATCTCATGCCACCTCCAAGGATCACTCCGAAAACCTGAAGCCGATTTGAGTAGCCATAAAAATCAGATCAACCAGCATAACAGGAATATCCTGGCCTGCCAGTTGATTCTTAATCTTTTCAGATAAATGTTCCCAAAAGGTGGACGTCAACACCTGATTATTTCATCCCAATCAGAAGAGAGTGTGGGGAATTGAACTGCACCTGTAAGACCACTCTGACGAAGCTGCAGGAAAGAGGATGCCGCAGAGGCGACCCGTCCAGCTCATTGAAAACAATATAGAAGACCTAAAGGAAGTCCAAATAATTGGAGGTAACCAGATTTATTCTCTCCCACAGGGGATTGATCCAAGCAAGACTATCCCCATTGAGGTGAGACATCAGGAATGCCATTTTGGCTAAAGAAAACTGGTGGGCCAATAGTACAAACTGCATGGGTCTCTCGTTTGTGAACCATCAGCACTGCTTCATGTCACTGTCAAATTGTGGAGGAGCAGACAAGTGGGGCCTGTAACCAGAAGCTGGATTATCTATGAAGCAGATGCTACTGTAGGTGGAGCTATAGGTGATGGTTCATTCAGACATTAGACTACTGACCACAAATAGGTCAGGATAGAGTCTTGTTGCTCCTTTATATTGGTCCCTTCTTGTTGCAGGCCAGTGAGCTGGGTTGTATTGGAGCCAGCAGGGTCCATAACCTAAGCACACTGTTAGGCATGCTGGTGTGGGGGTGAGCAGGAGTGGGCCCACTGGACCACAGGGTAAACTGAGGCAGCTGATCCCCTGGGCAACCCCAGGACAAGGGATATAGTCACAGTCACAGGTAAAGGCAGGTATAGTCTCTAGTTCAGGGGAGATTGCTGTTGCGGACAGTACAAATGATGTAGGCAGGAATGGAGTGCAAGATACTAATAGTATGGGGATACTCAAATGGAAGCTGAATTGACGAAAACAGGCAAGCTTTTCAGTAACAAAAAATCATTGGTTTATTATGCCATAAACCACATAACATAAACACTCAATTATATGTACATCAACGGAACATTAAATCACTCTCAGTCTGTCCCAATGGTGGATATATCCACCTGACATTATATATATACTGTATAGTCCCTTTTAAACACATGGTTACCTTACAGGAACTATTCCCATCTCCCTTTACTGACTCCTGCCAGTCCATCATTCAGGAAACTGCCTCTTTAGGATCACCAATACCTGTCAGTTCCAGATCTTCTTATCAGAAATTAACCCTGGCACACCAAGATATGATAAGAAAAAATTGAGAAAAAGGGTTCCACAACGAGATTAATGCAGAAGGTGTTGGTCATTATTCACAATGTCCAAAAACAAGCCAAAATAAAACATTTTCAGCCCTGATGGGCTTTCTTCAGTATTTTTAAGGCTAATAGCATATTACATGTAAGAGAAACAAAGAAAATACAGGATCAGTAATTGTATAAACATGTCTTCACATAGGTTGTAAGTACAAATTTATAAAAGAAATTGCTATACACAGTCGGCATAATTCTCTGTGTCAACACAAGTATACAATGATGTACATAATTACTATAATACAGAAATTAAACAGGACCATTTAATTACGAAGAAAATGAAACAACACAAGCATGTAAAAAATTGATCTAACTTGTGATCAAACAAGGATTAGCCGGTATAATTGAAACATAAAGGGCAATGGATATATCTAATGAAAACATTAAGAAATAGATTTCTGATCAGCAAAACAAGGTATGACTCAGAACTGCAAACCATTGTAATTAAAACTGTCTGGTCAGGTGACCCAAATAAACATGCCAAAATATGATTATTTACCTGATGAAGCAAGTACCGTATATACTCGTGTATAAGCCGACCCGTGTATAAGCCGACCCCCCTACTTTTGCCCCCAAAAACTGGGAAAACTTATTGACTCGCGTATAAGCCGAGGGTGGACTCCAGCACAGGTATACAACCCCCAGCAGTGAGGTATACAGCAGCCTCCCCAGTGGTAGTATACAGCAGCAGCCCCAGTGGTAGTATACAGCAGCCCCAGAGGTATATACAGCCCCAGAGGTATATGCAGCCCCATATGCAGCCCCATATGCAGCCCCAGAGGTATATGCAGCCCCAGAGGTATATGCAGCCCCATATGCAGCCCCATATGCAGCCCCAGAGGTATATGCAGCCCCAGAGGTATATAGAGCAGCAGCAGCCCCAGTGGTATATACATCAGCAGCCCCAGTGGTAGTATACAGCAGCCCCAGTGGTAGTATACAGCAGCCCCAGAGGTATATGCAGCCCCAGAGGTATATGCAGCCCCAGAGGTATATGCAGCCCCAGAGGTATATGCAGCCCCAGAGGTATATGCAGCCCCATATACAGCCCCATATACAGCCCCATATACAGCCCCATATGCAGCCCCAGAGGTATA
Source organism: Allobates femoralis (assembly GCA_033576535.1). NCBI lineage: Eukaryota > Metazoa > Chordata > Amphibia > Anura > Aromobatidae > Allobates > Allobates femoralis. The sequence goes on from JARQOC010000003.1 coordinate 586,088,878, forward strand.
TACAGCAGCAGCAGCCCCAGTGGTATATACATCAGCAGCCCCAGTGGTAGTATACAGCAGCCCCAGAGGTATATGCAGCCCCAGAGGTATATGCAGCCCCAGAGGTATATGCAGCCCCAGAGGTATATGCAGCCCCATATGCAGCCCCAGAGGTATATGCAGCCCCATAGGTATATGCAGCCCCAGAGGTATATGCAGCCCCATATACAGCCCCATATACAGCCCCATATGCAGCCCCATATGCAGCCCCATAGGTATATACAGCAGCAGCAGCCCCAGTGGTATATACATCAGCAGCCCCAGTGGTAGTATACAGCAGCCCCAGAGGTATATGCAGCCCCAGAGGTATATGCAGCCCCAGAGGTATATGCAGCCCCAGAGGTATATGCAGCCCCATATGCAGCCCCAGAGGTATATGCAGCCCCATAGGTATATGCAGCCCCAGAGGTATATGCAGCCCCATATACAGCCCCATAGGTATATACAGCAGCAGCAGCCCCAGTGGTATATACATCAGCAGCCCCAGTGGTAGTATACAGCAGCCCCAGAGGTATATGCAGCCCCAGAGGTATATGCAGCCCCAGAGGTATATGCAGCCCCAGAGGTATATGCAGCCCCAGATGCAGCCCCAGAGGTATATACAGCAGCAGCAGCCCCAGTGGTAGTATACAGCAGCCCCAGTGGTAGTATACAGCAGCCCCAGAGGTATATGCAGCCCCAGAGGTATATGCAGCCCCATATGCAGCCCCAGAGGTATATGCAGCCCCAGAGGTATATGCAGCCCCATATACAGCCCCATATACAGCCCCATATACAGCCCCATATGCAGCCCCATATGCAGCCCCAGAGGTATATACAGCAGCAGCAGCCCCAGTGGTATATACATCAGCAGCCCCAGTGGTAGTATACAGCAGCGCCAGAGGTATATGCAGCCCCAGAGGTATATGCAGCCCCAGAGGTATATGCAGCCCCATATGCAGCCCCAGAGGTATATGCAGCCCCAGAGGTATATGCAGCCCCAGAGGTATATGCAGCCCCATAGGTATATACAGCAGCAGCAGCCCCAGTGGTATATACATCAGCAGCCCCAGTGGTAGTATACAGCAGCCCCAGAGGTATATGCAGCCCCAGAGGTATATGCAGCCCCAGAGGTATATGCAGCCCCAGAGGTATATGCAGCCCCAGAGGTATATGCAGCCCCATATACAGCCCCAGAGGTATATACAGCAGCAGCAGCCCCAGGGCTGTATACAGCCGCAGCCCCAGGGCTGTATACAGCAGCAGCCCCAGGGCTGTATACAGCCGCAGCCCCAGGGCTGTATACAGCCGCAGCCCCAGGGCTGTATACAGCCGCAGCCCCGGAGGTATACAGGCCCCCCATCAAGTTCCACGGCTCCCCCCACCTTGCGCGCAGCCTGTAAAGGAAAATCATACTTACCAGTGTCCAGTCGCGCCGTCCGCAGCTGCCGACATGACGATCCCGGGCTCCATTCAGCGTCTTCCGGCTTCCGACTTCCTGTGCGCGCGGGCAATGACGTCATTGCCCGCGCGCACAGGAAGTCGGAAGCCGGAAGACGCTGAATGGAGCCCGGGATCGTCATGTCGGCAGCTGCGGACGGCGCGACTGGACACTGGTAAGTATGATTTTCCTTTACAGGCTGCGCGCAAGGTGGGGGGGCCCTGGAACTTGATGGGGGGCCTGTATACCTCCGGGGCTGCTGCGGTATTTTTTTTTTTTTTATATATACTCGCGTATAAGCCGAGGGGGGACTTTTCAGCCCAAATTTTGGGCTGAAAAACTCGGCTTATACGCGAGTATATACGGTAATCACAAGGCTTTAGTAATCTAAAGACTGCAACTTGCTGTGTCTGTGAACTTTCTTAAAGCGTCAAAAGCACCAGAAACACCACTACCAACTCACTCAGGTACTAGTGATGAGCGAGCATGCTCGCCGGTACTCGGTGCTCGCCCGAGCAAATCAGTACTCGAGATGCTGGTTGTGGCATTACAGTGATTGGCTGGCCACGCAGCATCATCAGGTCTATATCAGACCTGATTGCTCTGTGTTCGTGCCGGCAGCTGGGAACAAACAGCTGATCTGACAGCTACTTAAATCTCCAACGCCAACACCAATAGGTGATGTCAGCGTGGGAGATTTAAACAGCTGTCAGACCAGCTGTGTTTAAATTTCCCACACGGACACTGCCGGGAGATCAGTGGCTGTCGCCACCGGGAGATGAGCAGCACCCCCCGCTGGAAGATCAGCGGCATCCACTGCTCATCTCCCAGTGACGGGCGCAGCTGATCTCCTGGCTGCTTGCAGCCACTGATCTCCAGGTGGCTGGAGCCGCTTATCTCCCGGCGGTGTTGGTGTTGGAAATTTCACACAGCTTATCTGACAGCTATTTAAATCTCTCACGCTGACACCAGTAGGTGATGTTGGTGCGGGAAATTTAAACAGCTGTCCGACCACCTGTATTTAAATTCCCCACACGGACACCGCCGGGAGATGAGCGCCGCCCACCCGCCAGGACCTCAGTGGCACCCGCCGCTCATCTCCTGGCGCCTTGCAGCCACTGATCTCCCGGTGATGGGTACCGCTGATCTCCCGGCGCCGGGCGCCGATGATCTCCTGGCGGTGTCCATGCAGGAGATTTAAACACAAATGATCTGACAGCTGATTCAGGTCCTAGAACCTGACATTGATCATCTCACCGGTTTGCCAGCCAGCAGGTGCCACTCATCTCCCGACGGCTGCAGCTGCTGATCTCCCGGCGGTGTCTGACTGATCATTTAAGCCGACCTGGAAGGAAAAAGCCAGCTTATTACTGCTGGCCATTTTAAACAATCAACTGATGCTGTCAGCTGATCATTTAACTGACTGGGTCGGAAAAAGACGGCTTTCTACCGCGGGAGTTCCCGGCAGCGATTGGACGTGTCCCAGGAGTCTGCAGACAGGTGATTATGATTTTTTCTATTTTTTGTTCATTTGCATTTCACATTAGCAGCGAATATACAGGCAGCCAGAAGCTGCCATACAAACGCTGCTAAAGTGAAAGTTTTAGACTTTCTGCAGTGCACCGGGTGTGCCACCGGCAAAATGCCCGGGTTTCTCCATAGGTTAACATTGGGCTCAGTGCTCGGGTCGAGCACCCGAGCATCTCAATATGCTCGACCCGAGCATCGAGCACATTACTGCTCGCCCATCACTATCAGGTACCTCTTGTTGTCCTGGGGATCAGCCCTCCCCGTAGAGGGCTTAAGAACATTGCTGCTTCCCCACCATCGGCCCCTAGAAGAATTATCGTGCAGCGGTGGCCATCTATAGCTGCAACCTGCGGGTGGTGTGACATAAAATTAACAAGTATCCCCAGATCCAGTTATCCCTTCCAGAATGAACCCTCCATGCCAGATTCCTTTCCTAAGAGAGAGAGCCACCCACTCCGAACTTTTAATGACACCGCCAGGGTCACAGAGCCGGGTCTCAGTCCCTGTGATCCACGTGATGAAGCCTCAAAGTCCGGTTCCAAGTATTTCAAGACCCTGAAGGGGCGTGTCACATGCGCACTTCATAGCACATGGTCTGGAAATCTGGATCCACCGGGATCTGGAGTCCGGATGAATCCATGTCTCATAGACCCCCATTCAGATTTTACCTGTGTTGTCCTGGATCCAGGTGGATCCGGGAGTTCACTTTTTTTCACAGAGACCACATCGCAACAAGATGCAGATTTTGTCTCCTTGAAAAATCTGTGGACACCTGCATCCACCCGGATTCGGTGGAACGTATACAACGGGATGTACCCGCAAATGTCTCTGGCCCCACTGATGCAGGTGCATTGTTAGGTCAGACTCACACGGATGCTGAAAAATAGCAGTTTGAAACCACCCTTAGAGTACTCACTCAGAAAAGGCTGCAGAACATATATAGGATTCAAGTTTTTTTGGGCTTAAACTAGTACATTTACAGACAGGGCATGTGTGAGGTTTAAGTCTGGTTCCTGTGAAGCAACTGCTATCATTCAATATGATGGGAGTATACATGTGAAATTGAACCAAACTACTTGTCCACCCCCAAGGTGCACTCAACAACTAATTAGCATATAACAGTAATGGATAATTTAAGAAAAAATGTTCTAATGTGCTTTAACATTTATTGTATGATTTTTTTCTCAGATAAAAGTCTTCTATAAATGGCTGCATTGACCAATGACGGCTATACCCGTCTTGGCGTTGAACTGACACTGTGTGTAAACACTCCCTTTGGTCAATAAATGCAGAAAATATTATCCTAAATTTACTATTAACATAAAGTCCAATAAGTCATGAAAAAACAGTTTTCACTGGGGTATGTTGAAGCGTTCCAGAGTTATAACCTCATAAAATGACACTGGTCAGAAATGCAAAATAAGGCTTGATCCTTAAGGGGTTAAATAAGGATTGGAAAATAACAGATATGCTAAAAAATTTTGTAAAAGAAAATATATTGTCTTTTTTATTCCCTGAAAAAGAGAGTGATTATTGTCATCCAATGACATTTTTAGGAACTATCAAGTTAGATTTAAGTTAAAGCAAGTCAAGGTTATTCTCTTTTCTTGATGATGTAAATATTCATTTAATGTTGTTGCTTCTGATTATTCTATTTCAGGTGAATCCTCTGTTCACAGTATGAAGAAAGGATTTCCTTCAAAGCTATAGATATTTATCTTACATGTCTGGAAAGGATCAAAACTAAAACGGCATTTCCATTTGTAATCCTGCAATTGTTTTTCTATTGGTATTGTGAATTTTCTAACCAGTAGGGGATGATTACACATAAGCAATGAATATCAACATGGTTCATGCAGTAACATGGTTTATGTTTGTTTTATAAAATGAATAAAACTAATGCCAAGGTGTAAAGGTAGAGATGGTGGAATAGTTAGAGGTGATCGTTTTTAAATATTTAAATTAACAAAAAATAATCACAGTGAAAAAAATAATACTCACCTTGCAGCTCACCTCTCCAGCAAATGGCGCAAACTCTCATTTGGTCCCCAGTGCCATCTGATATCCTCTTTGGACTTGTTGACTGAATAAGCACTAGTAAACCCATCAAGTGGGTCATGTTATATTATCATGAAATCACATTATATTTTTTATGGGGGGGTTGTGCTCTGCATTTATTTTTTTTTGAGACCTTAAATAGTGTTCGCAAATGGTAAAGTATTCGGGTTCGGATTACTCGTGTAGAGCACCTCGCACTATTTGACTGCAGATCATGAGTAATGAATCTAATGCAAGTTAAATAGTGATGGGCTCCGCCCACACACAATCAGCCTTAAAATGATCATTTCTGGGTGGGTTCTTTAATTTAATTGATTACGGCATTAAACACATTGCTCTATACCCCAGTGAGAGCTTTCAATTCAAGAGGCTCTCACTGGAATGCCAGCTCACATTGTTCACTGAAGGGAGCTGGAAATTTGTGTCAGATCATTTGCAATACTTTACTATCGAGCACTAGCAATACTCACCAAGTACTGTGTATCTTGAATACTGTATTATTCATGCAGGAAATTAATAGTAATGAGTATGTTCACTCATCACTAATCTTAACCCCTTAATAATCACCAAAACATTTAAAAATGGCAGTAATTAAGGGTACTTATTTCTTACTCCTGTATTCAAACGATGGTAAGGAATAAGTGAATTGCGCGTCCCTGTATCTGAAAATCCCCTGGGTGACAGCTGCATTTGACAGCTGACACTCGTGGGAATCAGCCCCAACTGGATTAGGAGCTGATGAGGGCTGATTAACCTCTTAAATACAGCTGCTAATCGCTACAGTGGTACGTAAGAAGTTAAAATGGGTTACAAGACCCCCTTTGGCAGGATCAGCTCCCATAATGGTAATCGTGGATGCTGATCATTGACATGGTACCCTGAGATCAGCTGATGACCCTGACCCCAGGATTTGGTGGCCTGTAAGATCTTGCTATAAGCAGGGTTTTATAGGCACAGTCAGTGAATCACTGACAGATGTCTGCACTGCTGTAAATGAGTAGAGCAGTGCATAAAACCAGTGACCAAATTAAAAAATATTCATATCCCACAGTGAACCTCAGTGAAGAATTAAAGAAAAGTTAAATAAGTAAGAAAAATAGAAAAAAACACAGAAAACATGCACACAAAAGTCACAAAAGCTCATCTGGCAATTAAAAATGCAGCTGTTCTGCCTTAGTTCACTATATAGGCAATATGATTTCCAGCATACAGCTAAACCTTCTCTGCATTTTAAACACAAAGACTGTTGGTTCTGTAGTCGACTGTTTATTGTTCAACGGAGAGTAATAGTGAGTGATGATGGTTCATCAATCATGTGATGATGATGTGGTAAAACAGGTTATCTTTGGCAAGGATGTTGGGAGTTCCCAAGAGGGAAAAGCCTCCAGGAGCAAGAGAACACATGGTTGCCTTCATGGAATCTTGACTAGTACTGATCTGAAATGGCTGCTGATATCATAGAGAAAGAGAGGGCGATCCAACAATGCACTCTGCTTAAAGAAGAAGACACCTAACAAGAAGAAACCTATTTAAACACCAAAACAAGATAGCATATAATATCCCACAGGTTGTAACAAGTGTCAAACTGGAGCTGCTCTCTCTTACTGAGCCTAAATGGGCAGAACAGCAGCATTTGCGTTAAAACAAAAATAAACAAAAAAAATACACATAATTGGTATTTCTGCATCTGGAACTACCTAGTTTATAAAACTGTGACATTATTACTTCTATACAGCAAACATTGTAAAAATATAATAAAAACACATAAAAAAATGTAATAACAGACGATCGAAAAGTCATCTGTAAAAAAAATAGTAGAAATGAAAACTCCAATCCCACCCACAATAAATAAGCTCTAATGTGGCTCATCCGGAAGTAAAATAAAAAAGTTTCAGCTTTCAGAATATAGCAATGCAAAAACAAATTAATTTTTGTAATATTTAGTTTTTAGTGTGAAAAAGTATCAAGCAAAAATAAAACTATATACCGTGTCTTTCAGACTATAAGACGCACCTTTTTCCCAAAAAACAGTGGAAGAAAGTGGGGCTATGTCTTATAGTCTTAATGTATGGTATCTTCCTGTGGCTGTGGGGGAGCAGTGGCGATGGAGTGGGTCACTGAAAGCAGGAGCAGGTCATCAGAGACAGGAGCAGGCTGCAGCAGTGTCTGCTGGTGATAACATTTGTCCATGTGTTCGCTATTTAATAAAATGTAATATGCACTGCTTCCCCCACACATCAGCTCTTAGCACTGGAGCCAGTTCTGAGAAGTGGATGGGATGATGGGTGGGGGGAGCAGCACATATTACATTTTCTTAAAGAGCAGCTTCTCATGCACATCATCCTAGTTTGGGAGTAATGAATAAACCTGCACTGGATGGATGATTATACTCACTGTTCATCGCTTCCGACATACTCTGCTTATGCTGGCAGCTGACAGTGTGTTGGAGTGTAGCGTATAACAGTGATGTAATTGCTGCATGCTTATATGCTGGTCAGATGCTGGCATGAGTAGAAGACATTGTGCTGCATTGGAGTGACTGATGGTGAGTGTAATTGTTTATTTATTTATGTGTGCACAATGATGGGGGTCATATTCCAGGTTGGGGGTCATGTATACCAGGATTAGAGCCAGTGCTTTTTTTGTGGGGGTACGTGGTGGTACGGCGTACTGGAAAATATGCAGAGGGAGGCAGAGCTATATGGGGACTGCCCTCCACTGCATGCCCCCCACTGATCTCCAGGCTGATCAGGCAGCACCTTCCCCCTGCTTCTTAATCACGACCGCCGGCGCCTCACAGCACAACTTCCCCCACTCCTCAAGCCGCTGGTGCCTGACAGAACCCCCCCCCCCCCCCCCCCCACTCCTCGTCTCAGTACTGGGAAATATTATTTTGCAAAAAAAGCACTGATTGGCGCCATATACCAATATAAGAGTCAAATACCAGGATGGTGGCTAAATACCAGAATGAGGAACATACACCAGGTTGAGGGCCATATACAAAGATGGGGGCCATTTACCAGAATGAGAGACATAAACCAGGATGAGGGCTATTTACTTGTATTAGGACTATATACCAGGATAGGAGCCATATATCAGGATGATGGATGTATACCAGGATGGGGAGCAATATATCAGGATGATAGTAACAGTTACAATCCAGCCACAGCAGGAAACAGAAATTGTTTAAAACACAGAGTTTTATTCTTCTTGATTAAAAGTCCAGTGCAGCATTAGTGAGCCCCAAAGCAGGACACAGGACCCAGTCTTACGTGTTTCAGCTAGGAAGCCTTAGAGCAGGGTGGTCCCCTCCACTATCATTGACTAGGACCCATATATGATCAGGCCTCCTGATGAAACACAGGGGAAATGCGTCAAGGCTTTAATGACCACCAGAGTGATGAGTATCCCTAGATATCAGTGCTGTCTCTCTTATTTTCTTACACCCAGAGTAAAGGTCTGTGGCGCTTCAAGATAGGACAAGATATGTTCCAATAGGTGACATTTTTATTCATACGCTTCAGGATAATAGTATTCAGAGTAAGTACTTGCTCTGAATTCTATTATACTGAAGCGTATTAATAAAAAGTTCACCTAATGGAACGCATCTTGTCCTATCTGGAAGCATCACAGACCTTTAGTCCGGATATTATCATCTGCACATTTGCTGACGGGTCCTCAGATGGAGAGTCAGCAAGTCTGCTTACCTCCTCTAATGAGGTGCTAAGAAAAGTAATGCATATATGAGAGATGTATTCTGGCACACTCTTAAGGCAAAACAGTAAACGAGGAAGAATGGTGTTTACCTCCTCAGATGGAGTACCCACTATATAAGAGGCAGGCTGCAGACCAGACCGGATGGAGATTTGACTGGATCCTCTAGTGGATCGATACGCCGTAATTCAAGATTGAATTCAAGGTGAGTGGCACCACTAATAAACCTCATTTTAAGAAATGATTCTCTACACTTAGATATTGCACACCCTTTCTCTTGTCTCCCCTCTAGATTCTATTTGGAAGTTACATCATACGGTGGATTATTTATTTACACGTATTGTGTGCTGATTTCTAGATGTGATATCGGTATTCAAGGTGTATATCAGCCCCACTTCTCATTTGAGCAGTTGGAAGTAAACTGGTCATTTTATTGCTCTGACTACCAGTACTCAGTGTTTGCTGCATCCTAAGTGTGAACTGTTAGGTTGTCATCTGCTGATATATTGTAAATCTCTAATCAGGGACTATATTAGACCAGGGATGTGTTAGGAACAGAAAGGGACAGTCGACAGTGAAGCAGGTGCACAACTGGCATTTCAAGAGGGTGCCGACCTCTGCTGTGTAGGTAGCTTCCAGTTCACAGTTTGTACACTAAGTACAATCAGGAGTGGTCGTATCGTCTATCATGTGTTTATTACTTCTTTTTCTACACTTTTTCAGCATTAAGTTGGGTTTTTTGCATGACCATTTGGTCTTTTTTAAGCATTTTAAACAATAAAAAGGTGCTTTTAACAGAGCTACAGTCCTATTTAAATATATGGTACAGAATATAGTCACTGCACATTTTCAAGAAGCAATATCCATAGTATGGTGTTTCAGCAGTGTGAACAGACCTTTAAAGGGGAACTCCAAGGAGAGAAACTTTTAAGTACAGTCCCTGCCCTTCTACATGGTAAATCAGAGCTGTACACTGCAGTTGTAGGATCTATAGATCTCTTATAAATCAATAAAATCATACATGCTTCTTTGATCTCCCCCTCCCTCAAGCGACAGAAAATTGAGAGCTTCATGCAGCAGCAGAGAATAGGGGGTGTGGAAGGGGCACGGACCCTGGGAGCTGCAAGATCATCCTATATTCCAGTGAGGAGTGATGATGATGATCCATTAAAAATTGGAGGGATAGGAAGATTCCATGTTCCTATGGGGAGAGGAGACCATGCATAGCTGAATCGATCAGTGTAATGCTTTGCCTCTGCTTCCAGCCTCACAATAACAGTACACATTATGCATCATCATACAGCAGAGGAACACAGCATGTATTTCTATCTGCTTGGTGATATGATTGCAATTTCAAGCCTGGACCCCCTGTCAAATAGGATGGTACATCAGGGACATGATTGTATGATTGTATGTGCGTGCATGGGTCGGCGGCCACACCCCCTCCCATGCCCCCTCCCTATACAGAAATGTGAGGGGGCTGGAATGTAAGATGATTGGCAGCTCCCAGCATCCACACCCCCGACACACCTCCGGCTCCCACCAGCAATATGAGAGTGTCAGGCTGAAAAATGTCTGTCCAATGAGGGGGGGGGGGGGTGTCAAAGCAGAGGAGCAGATATGATTTTATCAATTTATAAGAGATCTATAGATCCTAGAACTGCAGTGTACAGCTCTGCTTCATCATGTAGCAGGACAGAAAAAAAGTTTTTTCTCACTGGAGTTTACCTTTAAGAATATGTATGTGAAGCATATAATGCCAATATGCTATTTTTATAAGAATTGCCATCACATACCGTAACTGTAGAAGAGATTGCCTCGCATACTGAAAACCCTCTGCAATCATAAAGGTTTGCTCTCCCAAAAAAATAAAAAATAATAAAATAAACAAAAAATAAAAAATAACATAATAATAATAAACTCTCCTAAACGGATATTGCAAGCTTACTGGAGTTCCCAGGTGTTGCCACATCTGCCACTGTTTCCAAAATTTACACCCTGCATGTGTCAGAAACACCTGCAAACTTCAAGAAGCTTTCAAGAATTATTTTAAAGGTGCAATAATAATAATAATAATAATAATAATAATAATAATAATAATAATAATAATAATCAAGAGACAGGAATAAGCACATTAACTCACACATTTGATTGCAATCTCCAGGAAAGTTACAGGACAGCTTCAGCAGGAACTGTAACAAAAATAGAGAAAAAACTCTATCAGCAACTTCAGGTGATAGGTCATGGGACTATTTAAATGCTGGGGGAGTAGTCAACCACATCACCTTATACACACTGCAACTGCAGAGCTACTTGAACTCATACTGCAGAGCCATGGCAACTGAAATGAACCCCTACAGTACAAAAGGGAATATATTCCCAGTTAACTACTTACACTACAGAGTACTTCAGAGATCGCAAAGCAGTCTACAAGTGACAGCGCCTACATATTTGGCATTATTGTAAAGTGCAATTAACAAAACACAGGGTAAATATTCCCAGAAGTCAAAGTTGGGCACAGTATGTTGGCACTAGGCTAGCATGTTTGCCAGTCTACAGGAAAAAGAATCAAAGCATGCATTTTACAAAATAGTCACTGCAGCTGTAGATGAATTCATTAAGAGGCAATTTATTTTCGCAAAATCTGTACTCCAAAAATCAAATAACGCTCTTTCCTTTCCTAGCAATATGGCCAAGCAGCAGTTATTTTTACCACATATGGTGTATTATCATGCTTGGGAGAAATTGCGTAACAAATTATTTGTTCGATTTTCTCCTATTATTCATTGTGAAAATGACAAATTTGGAGCTAAAACATCATTTTAGTGGAAGAAAAATATTTTTCACATCCACATTTTAATAAGGTCAATAGAGCATCTACAAGTTTAACATGCTCAACACACCCCTAGATAAATTCATGAATTCAGTGATTTATCTACTTTGCAAAATGGGATTATTTGGGGAGGTTTCTGATGTTTTGGATATCAAGAGCTCTTCAATCTATTCCAGTCAAATGTGCGCTGGATGTGTTTGATGAGGGTAGGTGTGGGGACAGTTAAGAGTAGCGTCTGATTTTTTTTCCCTGGCACTTTCTGTGTGGATGTTCTGTGCTGGCTGCCAATCAGGGCACATAAAACATCCACAAATTGAAGACACAAGGGCTTGTGTCATTGGCTGGCAAAGTCAGGTCCCTCTAGATATAAGAAGCTGCCATTTGCCATTATCACCATTTTCAGTTTTTTAATGCTTATTGACAGTGCTGCTGATGCTCTGTGCTGCTCCGTCCGTATTACACAAATAGATAGCTACTCCATCACTTTTTAGATAGAATAGGACAGTGAGAGTGTCCATACGGACATAGGCATATTTTTTGCTGAGAACAAGTGTGGTACCTAAATCTGTGTGAGTTGCCAAATGCACATTTTTTGCATACAGCAAGGAATTGTCAAATCGTAGTGTTTCCCCTGAAAAGGCTGTTTTTGTCCTCTAACCAGTGATAGTCAAATCCTTCAGTTTGTACTAAAAATTTTTTTTTTTTCCTTAAACTGGTTATTGCCAAATCAGTCGGTTTCCCATAAAATGGCTGTGTTTGGCCTTAAAACAGCGATTAAAAAATCCTTCACTTTCCCCTAAAAGGCTGTGTTTAGCCTCTAACCAGTGATTGTCAAAGCCTTCAGTTTGTACTAAAAAGGCATTTTTTTTTGCCTCAAACCAGTTATTGCCAAATCAATTTCCTCTAAAAGTGGTCTTATAGGGCGCCATTAGCAGCAGGCAGATAAATTGAAAATTTTTAGCGATCTTCTTTATTGCAGTGGTTTCAAAATCTGTGCACATAAAACTTGAGTGGAAAGTCCAGAGGTCTTGGTGGAAAGGAGTAGGGGGTAAAGGATTTTTGGAAAGGGAAGTAGGTTTGGTGTTCAAGGTGTATGTGGTGTAAATGCTACTGCTAATTTTACTGAAAGCAATACTGACATTGGTTTGTCTTATCCCAAGGGATGTGCTAATTTCTGTTGCTGGACAGCCTACTCCTAACTCTTAGTTTGCCAGCATCAAAGATGTGTATCAAGCCCACAAAGAGCTTTTAAAACAGTTCATGGCAAGTACTGCATCAAGTGAGATGTCCTCCTGTTCCTCCACCTCAAAATCACAAACAGTAGAGTCCTTAGAGGACTTATGTATCACGTAATAAAGTTTCAAAGTGTATAGCTCACCATGGCCTTCCTAGGCTGTTTGTGCTGGAATCCAAGCTGGTATCCAGATTAGCCGTGAACAAAAATAGAAAAATTCCGCACAGACCGGGTATTCTGGTTTAAAACTCCAATTCTTTATTCATCCATACGAATAAAACACAAGTTCTGGGGTACACAAGCCCCCCTCCCACGCCTTACGGGTTTCGGTTAAAGCACCTTAATCATAGGCATACACAGCAGTGTCTGCACAACACATATATAGGAGACTTTACATGTACACACCCCCTACCATCACCCATGTGCAATCATTTAACAATTATTCCAGAATCAAAGAGTTAACTTTTTCAGAGAGCAGGTCAAAGTTCCAAATATTTTTGCAGGAAAAAAACAAATCTAATATAACCATTATAACATTTACACGCTGGCATTATATCTCTTACTACTGACTGAGTACTATATTCTATCAGGTTCGTTTTTACAGAACCTTCCTTTAGATCCATAATTAAATATACATATGTCTTACTCTACTCAGTCAGAGTAATTACAAACAATAGTCAACCAGACCAGTATTTAACAGATCATATATTAGTTTGCTAGTACATATAAGATGGAGCATAGTTATACAGTAATATTCATATATCTATAAATATGATTGAACATGACTGTATATGAATGTAAATATGAGAGATAGCTATGGTTTTTAAATCTCACAATGTTCTGCATTGGTATTTTCACACTCCTTATCCATTATTCCCATCAGTCATTATTCTTATAGGTGATGTCTGAATAAATCTACCTAAAATACAAAAGATATAATAAAGTTTTTGCGGCGGGGTAGGGGTTGTTTATTCAAAAATTAAATAACAAATGGACAGCCTATCACATTATACTCGCTTGCCCCATTTATAGCTGCCCTCCCCATCCCCGGGCCGCTGTCAGGTTCATGAGCCTAATCAGCGGCACTGGAAATAAGAGGAGCAATCAGTGCCGGTGCAAAACGAGTATAAGAGTCAGTTTTAATTTTGACGTTTTTAAGTCATGTTCAGGGTCCATATCCACTTATGTCACAGTATAGGATGAATTTAATAGAAGTGGGATATGTCCGTCCGATAGTTTAATCCCTCCGGATATCGTACATTCAATGACAATATCCAGTGGGCTTCGCGACATAGCAATATGCGCTCCCAGTCCCCGCCCCTTTTTGGTCGCATCACACGTTCGATCCCCCTGATTTTTAATGCGCTAATATCCCCTCTATGTATTTCAAGGAAATGCCGTGATAGTCCTGAGAGGTTTTTGCGACTGGCTGCATTATCTGGTTTTGCTGCCGTTATATGTTCCCCTATGCGTTTTTTCAGTGCCCTGCTTGTGCAGCCAACATAATGTTTATCACATGACTCGCACGAAGCAAGATAAACCACGTGGGTTGAATTACAGTTTATGTACATTTTTGTTCTAAATTGCTGTTTAGTAATTGCATTGGAGAATGTATTAGTTATTTCTATGTGATTACATAGTGTACATCTACGACCTCCACATTTATATGTACCTGTATATTTTAACCACGTGGGTTGGGACTCTTTTTCCCTGAAAATGCTAGGTGATAGAATATTACCCAAGGTGCGGGATCTCTTTGGGACGCATCTGTAACCTTCCCCCAATATTGAGGATAATTTCTGATCTTGATGTAAAATAGGTAGAAATTTATGCATAAGAGCTACAATAGCCTGGTAGTCAACTGTATATTCTGTTGAAAAAGTTGGGATGTTTCCACCCTTCCCTTTTTTATATTTAGAATCAAGTAAAGACTTCCTTGTTCTTGTGTCAGCGATATTCCTTGCCCTGTTCAGCATCCATATTTTATAGCCTCTATTTTTTAGACGTCGGTCTATGCGCCTATTTTCCAATTCTAAAGAGGTATTGGTAGAGCAGGACCTCTTTGCTCTGATATATTCCCCTAAGGGAAGATTACGGATAACATGTTTTGGATGGCAGCTGTCAGAGTGTAAGATTGAATTCCCACTGACAGCTTTTCTATATAGGGAGGTATTAATTTCCTTTGTTGTTAAATCCCCCCTTAGATTTACATCCAAATATGTTGCTGAAATGCCCTGTTTTTCATGAGTAAAATTGATGTTCATATCATTCCCATTGATATAACATATAAATTCCTCCAACCTAGATTCTTGGTGGGGGAGCGGTACCTCTGGTGTCTGCCAGATCAGGATGACATCATCCAGGTACCGCCCCCACCAAACAATCTCCTTCAAAAAAGGATTGACCGCGGTAAATATGTATTTACTTTCCCAAATACTCATATATAAATTAGCGAGTGTTGGTGAAAAACTTGCGTTTTAAACTTGTCAGCTAATGTTATCACTGCTGAACAAAAGCAAGTCTTATCCAAAGGGTTAAAATTTGTACCGACCTGCAGAAGTGATTTGTTGAGAACGTTACAAGATGTCAACAGGTTTGTCAGACTCCTTACAATTAAGAGGCATTTTTTTGAGGAGGGGAGGGAGGAAGCAGACACTCCAGATACTTTACATATGGAGAGGTCTGTGCCCCTCGACCACACTTGCAGAGCAGATAACATTGAATGCCTTAAATGATTTACAGGGGACTGATGATTTGTTAACATCAGAGAATGAAAAAACTGACCAATGCATGCGTGTTCCTAATCCTACATATTACCCTATTGTTTCTAGATGTCCTGCTATGGATACATTCCAAAACCTAATGGAAAAAGAAATCAGGAGTTTGCTATTACAAGGAAATGTAAATAATGATAATCTAACTAGACCCCAGAAAAAATCTTTATGGGAACTAAAAAAGAACCCCAACATTATTATAAGACCAGCAGATAAGGGCGGTGCGGTGGTGGTTTTGGACAAAATGTTATATCACAAACAAGTTGTGGAGATGTTGTCTGATGCCACCACGTACCGCCCAATGCAGGATATCCCCACCATAAAAATACAACAAGAGCTGGATTTAATATTAAGAGAAGGGCTGGCTATGGGGGTGATTACTAAAAATGTTTCTGAATACCTATATGTGGAGAACCCTGTAACACCAATTTTTCATGCATTTCCTAAGGTGCATAAACAAGTCTTTCCCCCACCCCTTAGACCAGTGATGGCGAACTCCAGGCCTCGAGTGCCACCAACAGTGCAGGTTTTCAGGATTTCCTTATATTGCACAGGTGATAATATAATCACATGCACAGGTGATGATTCCAACCTCTGTGCAATGCTGAGGAACTCCTGAAAACCTGCACTGTTGGTGGCACTCGAGGCCTGGAGTTCGCCATCACTGCCTTAGACCAATTGTGGCTGGTATAGGGGAGTAAATGAACGTTTGTCTGAATGGATCGACAAAAAATTACAACCTTTAGTTACAAAAAATCCGGGCCACATTAAGGATACCAAACACCTATTGGGAGCCTTGGAGAATATCAAATGGGAGAAGGGCTACGAATGGTTAACTTGCGATGTTATTGCACTTTATTCCTGTATCCCACACTCACAGGCCCTTTTGGCTATGTCGGAGGTCTTAAAAAGAACAGCATTATATTCTGAGGAGGAAAAATTGTGTTTTTTATGATGTGCATAGAACATTTGCTTAAAACCAATTTTTTTATTTTTGATTCTTCCTATTACCTCCAGGTTTGCGGTTGCCCTATGGGCGCGAGTTATTCACCAACACTCGCTAATCTATATATGAGTATTTGGGAAAGTAAATACATATTTACTGCGGTCAATCCTTTTTTGAAGGAGATTGTTTGGTGGGGGCGGTACCTGGATGATGTCATCCTGATCTGGCAGACACCAGAGGTACCGCTCCCCCACCAAGAATCTAGGTTGGAGGAATTTATATGTTATATCAATGGGAATGATCAATTTTACATAAATTTTACTCATGAAAAACAGGGCATTTCAGCAACATATTTGGATGTAAATCTAAGGGGGGATTTAACAACAAAGGAAATTAATACCTCCCTATATAGAAAAGCTGTCAGTGGGAATTCTATCTTACACGCTGACAGCTGCCATCCAAAACATGTTATCCGTAATCTTCCCCTAGGGGAATATATCAGAGCAAAGAGGTCCTGCTCTACCAACACCTCGTTAGAATTGGAAAATAGGCGCATAGACCGACGTCTAAAAAATAGAGGCTATAAAGTATGGATGCTGAACAGGGCACGGAATATCGCTGACACAAGAACAAGGAAGTCTTTACTTGATTCTAAATATAAAAAAGGGAAGGGTGGAAACATCCCAACTTTTTCAACAGAATATACAGTTGACTACCAGGCTATTGTAGCTCTTATGCATAAATTTCTACCTATTTTACATCAAGATCAGAAATTATCCTCAATATTGGGGGAAGGTTACAGATGCGTCCCAAAGAGATCCCGCACCTTGGGTAATATTCTATCACCTAGCATTTTCAGGGAAAAAGAGTCCCAACCCACGTGGTTAAAATATACAGGTACATATAAATGTGGAGGTCGTAGATGTACACTATGTAATCACATAGAAATAACTAATACATTCTCCAATGCAATTACTAAACAGCAATTTAGAACAAAAATGTACATAAACTGTAATTCAACCCACGTGGTTTATCTTGCTTCGTGCGAGTCATGTGATAAACATTATGTTGGCTGCACAAGCAGGGCACTGAAAAAACGCATAGGGGAACATATAACGGCAGCAAAACCAGATAATGCAGCCAGTCGCAAAAACCTCTCAGGACTATCACGGCATTTCCTTGAAATACATAGAGGGGATATTAGCGCATTAAAAATCAGGGGGATCGAACGTGTGATGCGACCAAAAAGGGGCGGGGACTGGGAGCGCATATTGCTATGTCGCGAAGCCCACTGGATATTGTCATTGAATGTACGATATCCGGAGGGATTAAACTATCGGACGGACATATCCTACTTCTATTAAATTCATCCTATACTGTGACATAAGTGGATATGGACCCTGGACATGACTTAAAAACGTCAAAATTAAAACTGACTCTTATACTCGTTTTGCACCGGCACTGATTGCTCCTCTTATTTCCAGTGCCGCTGATTAGGCTCATGAACCTGACAGCGGCCCGGGGATGGGGAGGGCAGCTATGAATGGGGCAAGCGAGTATAATGTGATAGGCTGTCCATTTGTTATTTAATTTTTGAATAAACAACCCCTACCCCGCCGCAAAAACTTTATTATATCTTTTGTATTTTAGGTAGATTTATTCAGACATCACCTATAAGAATAATGACTGATGGGAATAATGGATAAGGAGTGTGAAAATACCAATGTAGAACATTGTGAGATTTAAAAACCATAGCTATCTCTCATATTTACATTCATATACAGTCATGTTCAATCATATTTATAGTTATATGAATATTACTGTATAACTATGCTCCATCTTATATGTACTAGCAAACTAATATATGATCTGTTAAATACTGGTCTGGTTGACTATTGTTTGTAATTACTCTGACTGAGTAGAGTAAGACATATGTATATTTAATTATGGATCTAAAGGAAGGTTCTGTAAAAACGAACCTGATAGAATATAGTACTCAGTCAGTAGTAAGAGATATAAGGCCAGCATGTAAATGTTATAATGGTTATATTAGATTTGGTTTTTTCCTGCAAAAATATTTGGAACTTTGACCTGCTCTCTGAAAAAGTTAACTCTTTGATTCTGGAATAATTGTTAAATGATTGCACATGGGTGATGGTAGGGGGTGTGTACATGTAAAGTTTCCTATATATGTGTTGTGCAGACACTGCTGTGTATGCCTATGATTAAGGTGCTTTAACCGAAACCCGTAAGGCGTGGGAGGGGGGCTTGTGTACCCCAGAACTTGTGTTTTATTCGTATGGATGAATAAAGAATTGGAGTTTTAAACCAGAATACCCGGTCTGTGCGGAATTTGTCTATTTTCCTTCACGACTTATGTATCACGCCATGTCAAAACTCTCCAACCGCACATCTGATTGTAGAAAAACACAGATAACCTATTCTGCAGAAGTGTTCACACATTCTATTCCATTGACATTAAAGATCTTCGCTAAAGATTCACATAACTCCAGAGCAGGAAAGCATCTGAACCGATTAGCTTAATCTTTTGGAATTGGATCTGGGGAGGGAGGAAGGATGATCTAACCAGATTCCAGACCCTTATCACCAGATATTAACCCCGAGGGTGGTGGTGATGATCAGACTCAGATACCAGAGGAACACCCACACTGTACTGTGCATTCAGGGCAGTAAGTGGAGGAGGTTACTCTCATGGCAGTTGGACGTCTCAACTCAGTTAAGTTTCCCAAGCGTTGATAGAACTCCTGAAAATTCATAAGTAGGGAAACTTACTTTAACACCATGGCAACCACCAAGTATCAGTTGCTCAGTCGCCATTACTTCTTGAAGAAAGCTGTGCTGCAACTGCATTTTGCAGACAAAATCACTCATTCCTTGAGAAACTCTGTGTTTGACAGGGTGCATGTAACAACAGACACCTAGACAAGCAAACAGGGGTGTTGCATCTCCCTCACTGGGCACTGGGTGACTCTGGTGGCTGCAGCGCCAGGCAGGGAAAGGGCTATTCCCCAAGTCTTGAAATCCCCAAAACGTTTGAGACAAACTTCTACCTGTACCTCTTCATCCACTGCTTCTACCTCATCCACCTCTTCTAGATCCTCCAGCTGCACCCTTGAGCTCTCCTTTAATGTTGCAACAGTTCAGACAACATTCACCCCACCTCGGTACAGTGCTGCCAGGTCTCTCTGCTGTCAGGCAGTTTTTAAATTAAAATGCCTTGGAGATGTGAGTCACACAGCTGAAAAGTTGTGGACAGGTATGCAGTCTGAGTTTTAGCAATATCTGTCTTCGCTAAGGCCATGTGTGATAACGGTACAAAACTGGTGGTGGCCCTACACCAGGGCAAACTTACACATTTGCCTTGCATGGCTCACGTCCTCAACCTGGTTGAGGTTCCTACATCACTATTCTGGCCTGGATGAGCTGCTGCACAAGACACGGTTGCTGTGTGCTCACATCTACCGTTCTAACCCTGTGGCTCATCGACTATCATCACTACAAATGTCATTCGGACAACCGGTTAACCATTTGATATGTGATGTGCTGACTCGGTGGAATTCCACTCTACATATGTTTTAGCGACTATGGCCCCAGCAACAAGCCCTGACATAGTACGTAATGACGCATACAGTGACTCAAAGTGAGCCGAATGTGGTGAAAATGACGCTTACAGAGTGGACAGAGATCAAGGACCTCTGCACCCTTCTTCATAGTTTTGAAATGGCTACTAAGATGGCTTGTGCTGACGATGCCATCATCAGCATCACCATTCTGGTCATCTACATGCTGGAGCAAACTGAAAAGTCTGCAGGATGAGTTGGTGGTACCACAGAAAGAGGAGGAGGAACACGAGGAGGATGGGGAAAGGAAGTCAATACCTCATAGGTTCGGACACTCGTGGGTGTTATGGCAGTGTGTAGTAAAGTGACAGAGGGTGGCTCAAGGTACCAGACAAAATGGCTATGAAAGTGCAAGAGCTGAGGAACAAATGGAGGACAATGATGAAGAGGTGAAGGCATAGAACAGTCTGGGGATGAGGAAGAAATGATTCCCTTTTCCGAGGTTAGCGGGAGAGGATGGAGGAAGGAAGCTTTATTTTTATGCCACCACCAACACTCATGGACTTGGGCCTTGTGGATGCCTCAGACACATGAGCGCCTTCTTGCTGCACTATCTGAAACATAATGACACATAACTTTTAGTTTTATTTTCGAAACTAACATTTTAAACATATTTAGAAATATGGACAATAATTTAAGGTTGTAACTATCCACCATTAGTAAATCATCATAAATTAATGCAAATTTTATTCTCTGAACCAAAATAAATTTCAGTTTCTGGCCAAGCATAATATATTTTAGGAATATTTTTACATAAGAGATATACAGATTTTAAAAACATTATTTTAACTATTAAAAATTTGACAAAATATAATATTGTTTTTTCCTCTTCAGAATAAAACGTTGGACATTACATTTTAAAGTTATACATAAAGAATAGTGATGAGCCAGTACCAAAATGCTTGGGTGCTCAATGCTCTGGCCAAGCATCCCAGGATACTCGTGTACTCGGCCCGAGCACCGAGCCCAACGTTATCCTATGGGAGACCCGAGTATTTTTATGAAATGACCCCCGGTAGCATGTAGAAACCCTAAAAATGTCACAAAAGTTTCAGAAGAGTGCTCAAATGACATGGCAACAGCATGGGGAAGACCCCTGTAAGCATTTCTCACTCAAAAGTCACAGCTGTGAACAATGTTGTTCGAGTTTTACGCCATTTTTACGGACTCACCAGAAAACCTTCCAAAATGACACCAAAAAGAATTTTCATGGCGGAAATGTTAAGGGCACATACCCAATAGGGAGATAGGGCTGGTGTATGTTACTTTTTGTGATTGCATGAAATATTTTATGTTTAAATATTGTGTGGCACTCCGATGTCCCTGAGAAGAGACGTACATGAAGGCCTCTTGACATAATGTGCCCATTTTGAGGAAGTGCGTCTATTGTAGTATTTTCCTTTGCCAGGGCAGTCTAAAATTGGGAGGTTCAACAATGCCCCTGGATGGAGACGTGCGTGAGGGCCTGTAAACCTGAAGTGCCCATTGTAAGGAAGTGGGTGTATTGTAGTATAGCCCTTTGCCAGGGCAGCCAAAAATTGGGAGGCTCCACATTGTCCCTGGATAGAGACGTGCATGAGGGCCTGTAAACCTGAAGTGCCCATTGTAAGGAAGTGGGTGTATTGTAGTATAGCCCTTTGCCAGGGCAGCCAAAAATTGGGAGGCTCCACATTGTCCCTGGATAGAGACGTGCATGAGGGCCTGTAAACCTGAAGTGCCCATTGTAAGGAAGTGGGTGTATTGTAGTATAGCCCTTTGCCAGGGCAGCCAAAAATTGGGAGGCTCCACATTGTTCCTGGATAGAGAAGTGCATGAGGGCCTCAAAACATTGTTCCCATTGCAAAGGAGCGGGTCTCCTGTCGTTGTAATGCTCATTCTGAAAGAATGGGCGAAAAAATTTACCACTGAGGGTATAAATGAAACAACGGCCTAACTTTTGTAACGGTCATCATGGTGGCGCATGAGGAGAAGGAGGAGCAGTCCAGCGATTAGCCAAAGTCCAGAAGTGTGTACCCATGGGTGAGTGGAGGTACATGGCAAATTCCCGTTACAAAATTTTAATTCCGCTCTCATTTGCTGGTGGTGTGGTGAAGTCTGGCCCAATCCAACCCTTGTTCATCTTGATCAGAGTCAGTCTGTCAGCATTTTCAGTTGACAGGCGGGTGCGTTTATCAGTAATGATTCCACCTGCTGCACTAAAAACACGCTCTGACAAAACGCTAGCGGCAGGGCAGGCCAGGACTTCCAAGGCCTAGAGAGCCAATTCATGCCACGTGTCCAGCTTGGATACCCAATAATTGTAAGGCACAGAGGAATGTCAGAGTACAGTTGTTCGATCTGCAAGGTACTCCTTCAGCATCTGGGCAAACTTACCATTTCTTGTGGCACTACTCCGCACCTCAGGGGCTGTGGTACGTGAGGGGCTGAGAAAACTGTCCCACATCTTAAAGACTGTTCCCCTACCTCTGGCGGATTGGACTTGTGCCCCTCTCGGCCGTACGCCTCGGTTGTCCACCGATTCCTGAGCTATGCCGCTAGCGTTTTGTGAGGGGAATACTTTGCCTACTTCCGCGACTATGGCCTTCTGGAACTGCTGCATTTTGGCTGACCTCTCCGCCTCAGGAATAAAAGACATAAAGTTCTCCTTGTAGCGTGGGTCTAACAGTGTTACCAACCAGTAATGATTGTCGGCCAAGATGTTCTTAACGCGAGGGTCACGAGCCAGGCAGTTTACCATAAAGTCAGCCAAAGTCAGACTCTTAACAGCCATCACTTCAGTGTCCTGACCAACACGATGACTGAACACGCTGTCCTCCTCCTCCTCCTCATCCTCCTCATGTCCCCTGTCCTCTGGCCAGCCACGCTGAACCGAGGGTATGACTGGTGTGCATGTCATATCCTCAATTTGGCCGGAGAGTTGCTCCATGTCTTGATCCTCCTCCTCCTCCTCCTCGTCATAGTCCTTCACTGCACGTTGTGATGAGATGAGGCTGGGCTGTGTGTTATCACCCACACCCACTACTGTTTCTTGCTCCAACTCATCGCGCTCCGCCTGCAATGCATCATGTTTGTTTTTGAGCAGAGACCGTTTTAGAAGGCAGAGAAGCGGTATGGTGATGCTAATAATGGCGTCATCACCGCTCGCCATTTTGGTGAGCGGTGAAATTTTGGAGGACAGTACATAAGTCGGACATCCATCTCCACTCCTCAGGTGTTATGTGTGGAGTTTGACCCATTTCCCGACGACTTAGGTGATGCAGGTACTCAACAACTGCCCTCTTCTGCTCACAAATTCTGACCAACATGTGCAGAGTTGAATTCCAACGCGTGGGACATCACACACCAGTCTGTGAGCCGGAAGCTGCAAACGCTGCTGGAAGCCGGCAAGGCCGGCTGAAGCAGTAGCTGACTTTCGAAAATGTGCAGACAGGCGGCGAACTTTTATTAGCAGATTAGACAGCTCTGGGTATGATTTTAGAAACCGCTGAACCACCAGGTTGAGCACATGGGCCACGCATGGAACATGTGTCAGCTGGCCTCACCTCAAAGACGCCACCAGGTTCCGGCCATTGTCACACACGACCTATCCTGGCTTTAGGTTCAGAGGTGTGAGCCAGTGATCTGCCTGCTGCTTCAGAGCTGTCCACACCTCTTCTGCATTGTGGGGTTTGTCACCTATGCATATTAGCGTCAGCACAGCCTGTTGCCGCTTCACCGAGGCAGTGCTGCAGTGCTTCCAGCTTGGGACTGGTGTGGAGGGTAAAGTGGATGAGAATGCGCAGGAGGAGGAGGCTGAGGAGCATGACATTCCGGAGCTGTAGAGTGTAGGTGAAACCCGGACTGAGGTAGGGCCTGCAATCCTTGGTGTGGGAAGGACGTGTTCCGTCCCTCGCTGAGACTGGGTCCCAGCTTCCACAATATTAACCCAGTGTGCCGTCACCGAGATATACCGGCCTTGCCCACAAGCACTTGTCCACGTGTCTGTGGTTAGGTGGACTTTGGCTGAAACAGCGTTGTTCAGGGCACGTGTGATGTTTTGTGACACGTGGTTATGTAATGCGGGGACGGCACATCGGGAGAAATAGTGGCGGCTGGGGACCGAGTAACGTGAGACAGCTGCCGCCATAAGGTCGCGGAATGCTTCCGTCTCCACCAGCCTAAAAGGCAGCATTTCCAGCGCAAGCAGTCGCGAAATGTTAGCATTTAGAACGGTGGCATGTGGGGCGTTGGCAGCGTATTTGCGCCTGCGTTCAAAAGTTTCGTGCATGGATAACTCAAGCTGCGCTGGGACAAGGATGTGCTTGATGATGGTGTTATTTGTGCGTGGGCTACTACAGGTGCAGGGCAGGAGGCTTGTTCGCATGCAGCATTGACAGGGGATTGGCTCGCACGCACACCACCCGAAGACGTAGCAGTGACATCAGCAAGCACTGCTCCTCGACTCTGTTGTACATCCCACAAAGTCGGGTGCTTGGCTGACATGTGCCTGATCATGCTGGTGGTGGTCAGGCTGCTAGTTTTGGTACCCCTGCTGATACTGGCATGGCAGGTGTTGCAAATGGCCTTTTTAAAATTATCTGGAGCCAGCTTAGAAAACTGCCAGACTCGGGAAGACCTAACATTTGTACAGGCACCTTGTGTCGTGTTGTTGTTACGGGGAACGGTTGCCTGACTTCTGCCTGGGGCCACCACCCTGCTTCTTACTGCCTGTTGTGATGCTAAGCCTCCCTCCCCCTGTGCACTGCTGTCCTCGCTCTGCATCTCCTCCTGCCAGGTTGGGTGAGTTACTGGATCATCCACCACGTCGTCTTCCTCTTCCGCACCCTGCTCCTCCTCCTGACTTCCTGGCAATCGTGTCTCATCATCGTCCACCCCTTGTTGAGACACGTTCCCACCGTTGCCTTCGTGAGACCGTGGCTGCTCAAATATTTGGACATCGGTACATACGCTCTTCTCATGACCCACTTCAACAGGAGCTGGCG
Source organism: Allobates femoralis (assembly GCA_033576535.1). NCBI lineage: Eukaryota > Metazoa > Chordata > Amphibia > Anura > Aromobatidae > Allobates > Allobates femoralis. The sequence goes on from JARQOC010000003.1 coordinate 586,114,049, forward strand.
AGAGGCCAGAATGTGTGAATGGATACGTGAACAGCTCTTCAGAGTGTCCAAGTGTGGGATCAGTAATGTCCGTGGACGTGTACTCGGCCTGGTGGTAGGAAGGAGGATCAGGTTGTGGAATGTGCGGTGCAGTATCACGGCTACTGACACTTGACCGTGTGGAAGACAGGGTGTTTCTGGTGGTGCCAATCCGACTGGAAGCATTATCCGCTATCCAACTAACAACCTGTTGACACTGGTCTGGGTTGAAGAGCGGTGTACTGCTGCGGTCCCCAAGAATTTGGGACAGGACGTGCGAGCGAGTAGATGTGGCCCTTTGTTGTGGCGAAATTAGAGCTTGCACACGACCTCGGCCTCTGCCTGCACCACCATCACGTCCACTTCCTTGTCCCTTGCCAACGCCCTTGCGCATTTTCAATGCTGTGCTGACGGTACACAGCTAAATGAAGGCGTCCCAACAGACGGGTTTTACCTGGACAATCACATTATAGCTACTGCAACCAGCTTTTTAAGAGCGACAATTAGAGATTAAGTCAGACACAGACGCAGACGTGTATTCACTCTACTTGTGCGTTATATCCTAGTTTATGCAAAACACACAAAAGTGCACCCGTACACTGCCACCAACGGGCACACACTTGCGGTTTGTAAATGCACGCACTAAGAACCTAACAGCTTTTAGGAGCGAGAATTAGTGAGAAGTCTGACACTATCACGTGCTGCTGACGTGTATTATTCACTGTACTTGTGCGTTATATCCTAGTTTGTGCAAAACACACAAAAGTGCACCCGTACGCTGCCACCAACGGGCACACACTTGCGGTTTGTAAATGAACGCACTAAGAACCTAACAGCTTTTAGGAGCGAGAATTAGTGAGAAGTCTGACACTATCACGTGCTGCTGACATGTATTATTCACTGTACTTGTGCGTTATATCCTAGTTTGTGCAAAACACACAAAAGTGCACCCCGTACGCTGCCACCAACGGGCACACACTTGCGCTTTGTAAATGAACGCATTAAGAACCTAACAGCTTTTAGGAGCGAGAATTAGTAAGAAGTCTGACACTATCACGTGCTGCTGACGTGTATTATTCACTGTACTTGTGCGTTATATCCTAGTTTGTGCAAAACACACAAAAGTGCACCCGTACACTGCCACCAACGGGCACACACTTGCGGTTTGTAAATGCACGCACTAAGAACCTAACAGCTTTTTAGGAGCGAGAATTAGTGAGAGGTCTGACACTATCACGTGCTGCTGACATGTATTATTCACTGTACTTGTGCGTTATATCCTAGTTTGTGCAAAACACACAAAAGTGCACCCATACGCAGCCACCGATGGGCACACACTTGCGGTTTGTAAATGCACGCACTAAGAACCTAACAGCTTGTTAGGAGCGAGAATTAGTGAGCAGTCTGACACTATCACGTGCTGCTGAAGTGTATTATTCACTGTACTTGTGCGTTATATCCTAGTTTGTGCAAAACACACAAAAGTGCACCTGTACGCTGCCACCGACGGGCACACACTTGCGGTTTGTAAATGCATACACTAAGAACCTAACAGCTTTTTAGGAGCGAGAATTAGTGAGAAGTCTGACACTATCACGTGCTGCTGACGTGTATTATTCACTTACAAAGCTTACAAAGCTACAAACAGATTTGTTCAGGTTTTTTAGGGCAATAAAAAGGAAGCATTGGTTTAGTAATAAGGAGAAAACACTGCCTGTGAGAGAGGGGGAGGTCTGCCTAGCTGATCTTGGGCTGAGCAGAGGCAGTGATTTCTTGCCACCTGATAATGTACAAAGTATTGAGATATTTATATCTGCTGTGAAAAACGATATAGAAGGGTTAAAAGATAAGACTGGCATATTGTTTAATAGACCAAATGTGACCAGAGAAGAGATACAGGCGGTTGATAGTCTTGCCCGGGATGACAGCCTAATTGTAAAAATGGCAGACAAAGGTGGGGCGGTAGTCGTGCTGGACAAGACAAAATACATTGAGGAGATTAGGCACCAGCTTAATGACACTGATGTATACAGGAAAATAGAATGTGGTCAAAAATTCAGAATTCAAAAAAAGATCAATAGTATATTAGAGGTGGCAAAAACTGAAGGTATTATTGATCAAAAAACGGTAGATTATTTGACGGTTTTGTATGTGCTCCCGAAGGTGCACAAGTCCCTCACTCACCCCCCAGGAAGAACAATAGTGTCTGGGGTGGGGTCAGTGACGAGTAAAATTAGGACTTATCTGGATAAAGTGCTGAATCCGATAGCAAAAGAAACCGGATCATATATAAAAGATACAGGCCACTTTCTGGAACTATTGAGAGGGGTGGAGTTAAAGGATGAAGTCATAATGGCATTATTCGACGTCGTCTCTCTATATACATCGATTGGTCACTCTTTTGGTATGCAGTAAAAAAGAAACTTGAAAGGACAACATACAGCAATGGTTTTAAACAGTTAATAGTGGACTTATTAGAGTTGGTCCTAACGGAAAACTGTTTCATGTTTGGTAAGGAATATTTTATTCAAAAGCGGGGGACCGCTATGGGTGCCAATATGGCGCCCACTTATGCAAATATCGTGATGGCAATTTTGGAGGAGGACGTCATCTCTGTATCCCACCACTTTCAGAAGGTCCTGAGGTGATGGAGATACATTGATGACGTCTTCCTCCTCTGGAAAGGTACAGAGGAAGAACTGATTTGTTTTCGAGATTTTCTTAATGAGGTTAATGAGACTATCAAATTTACACTTGTCCATTCAAAAGAAAAACTCCAATTTTTGGATGTCTTGGTGAAAATGGATCAGGGTAAAATTATGACTACACTCTATACTAAGCGAACAGATAGGAATAAACTGTTAAGATTCGAGAGCCAACATCCGGGGGGGTATAAAGAAATCTATACTCTATAGTCAGATGAAGAGAGTCAGCTGAATAGTGAGTGAAATAACGGAACTCGGTGGACTATTGGATGACCAAGTCTCGAGATTTAAAGAGCGAGGCTATCCAATTGGCTTATTGAGAACCCATAAAGAAAGAGTCTTGGGTCAAAGGGAGAAAGAAGTCCCATTAGAAAGAGAAGAGGTAACAAAGAAAAAATTGAAAGAGAGAATACCTTTGATAACTTCGTATGGACAGGAAAGTGGGCAAGTTGCGACCATTATCAAAAAACATTGGTCAATACTATCAAGTTGCTTACTAAAAGTGGAGGAATTCAATAACCCACCATTAATAACTTATAGGAGAGGTAGGAGTCTTAAGGATATGATAGTCCACTCAGATATAGGACCTCTGACTAAGTTAAAACAAAATACCATCACAGGCACAGCCAGGAGGGGGTGTTACCCCTGTCTTGGCTGCGTAAATTGTAGTTATATGATCAAGGGAAATAGATTTTAAAACCGTAATGGAGGAAAGACCTTTGAGATTAGACATTTGCTAACTTGTATATCAGAATTTGTAGTGTACCTACTGGAATGCCCATGTGGGCTTTGGTATGTAGGCGAGACTACATTGGAGTTTAAGACTCGTCTGGGCCAACACAGGTACACCATAAGAGAAAAAGTAAAAAATCTACCAGTTTCTAAACATTTTTTAGATCTGGGGCATCAAGAGAAAGACCTGAAATGTCGAATAATTGATACAGTGCCCCCCCTCAGAAGAGGAGGAGACAGGGAAAAATTGCTTAAAACGAAGGAGTTAGAGTGGATCTATCGGCTGAACACACTGAAGCCACATGGTTTAAATGTGGATTACAAGCTTAATGCGATATTATAAAAAATTATTCTACACTTATTATAATGTATAATAGATAGGGTGATTTCATTTGTTTTTAACATGAATGTAGTCTTGTAAGTATATGTATTAATTTTATGTATTTTTCTCTCTATTGCAGAAAAGTTTGAAGAGTGAAATTTTAATGCACGTTAATAAAAAAAAAAAAAAAAATTTGTGGTGGCTCACCCAGATATGCAGTATGGTTATTTAGACTCAATCAGATAATGAACATTTATAGCAATAGAATAAGGAAAAAGTGAATCTATTGCTTTGTAGTTACTCCCTCTAAGTTTGAAATAATATTGAGCCCTGGTGATGACTCACCTGGATAAGCAGTATGGTCATTTTGACTCAATTTAATGCTGAATATTTATGGAAATTTATAATAATAAAAAATTTACATCTATTGCATTGTATTTTCTCCTTTTTAAGGTTACAATAATATTTAGTCCTGTATGCACATTGAAGGAGGGTGACACTGGACTGAGGTATAGCACTGCCAAGATGCCGTTGCCCCTAATAGGGCTAGGCAATTTTAAGTCAGTATATACGAGACCCTAGTGGTTGTTTTCAGTGAGTGGATGACACCTGGGGGAGAATCAAGGTGTCACTACAACTCCGGAGTGTTTTATGGACTATTGGTGTAAAAAAACAGGAAAAAAAAAAAAAAAAATCGCTGCTTTGATCTAGGTGGCTTAGATGAAGTGAGCACGCTCAGTGGGTGTAGTTGACCATAGGCACTACTGAGCATGAGCAATGGGTGTAAGTTGAAACATCGTGAGATTTGCTTTTTTCCCGGGCATGCTCAGTAGCACCTCCTGGGTAATGCACATGGAAGAAGGGTAATGGTGATATACTGCATAGAAGGGTGAGTCAATGATTAATCATACAAACACCTGTATAAGATATTAATTGGTAATAGAGAGATAATGTATTTTAAACTTTATGTAGAGTCACTAATGAAGATTAAATGTGAAGAAATAGTGTTTATATCAATATATGGAAGACACTGAAGACACTTTAAAGAATTATGCACTTTTATAAATGCACTATTTATTGCACTTTTGTATGATTGATACTTTATGGCATATGGTAATGAACTGCTATAAAAGTGTCTCTGAAACACCCTGTATCTAGCTTGAGAAAGAACCACAGACAGTTTGAAACGTTGCTCACTTGTTTTTTGCACTATATGGCCAATAAAGGTCTTTGAAGCATTGAAATCTGGAGTGCTGCCTGCTATTTTTGTGGTGATATTTGTGGTAGGTGGGAAAGCTGCCAAGGTAGGCTTGCACTAAATGTGCTTTTTTTGTGCTGCTCTTTTTTTCTGGTTTTATATATATATATATATATATATATATATATATATATATATATATATATATATGTACAGATGTGGATGAAAGTATTGACACCCCTGCAATTCTGTCAGATAATACTCAGTTTCTTCCTGAAAATAATTGCAATCACAAACTCTTTGGTATTATTATCTTCATTTAATTTGTCTTCAATGAAAAAACACAAAAAGAATTGTCCTAAAGCCAAATTGGATATAATTCCACACCAAACATAAAAAAGGGGGTGGACAAAAGTATTGGCACTGTTTGTGTAATTAACAGCACCTCTTAACTTACCTGTGGCACCTAACAGGTGTTGGCAATAACTAAATCACACTTGCAGCCAGTTGACATGGATTAAAGTTGACTCAACCTCTGTCCTGTGTCTTTGTGTGTACCACATTGAGCATGGAGAAAAGAAAGAAGACCAAAGAACTGTCTGAGGAATTGAAAAACCAAATTGTGAGGAAGCATGAGCAATCTCAAGGCTACAAGTCCATCTCCAAAGACCCGAATGTTCCTGTGTCTACCGTGCGCAGTGTCATCAAGAAGTTTAAAGCCCATGGCACTGTGGCTAACCTCCCTAGATGTGGACGGAAAAGAAAAACTGACGAGAGATTTCAACGCAAGATTGTGCGGATGGTGGATAAAGAACCTCAACTAACATCCAAACAAGTTCAAACTGCCCTGCAGTCCGAGGGTACAACAGTGTCAACCTGTACTATCCGTCGGCGTCTGAATGAAAAGCGACTGTATGGTAGGATACCCAGGAAGACCCCACTTCTTACCCCGAGACATAAAAAAGGCAGGCTGGAGTTTGCCAAAACTTACCTGAGAAAGCCTAAAAGGTTTTGGAAGAATGTTCTCTGGTCAGATGACACAAAAGTAGAGCTTTTTGGGCAAAGGCATCAATATAGAGTTTACAGGAGAAAAAAAGAGGCATTCAAAGAAAAGAACACGGTACCTACAGTCAAACATGGCGGAGGTTTCCTGATGTTTTGGGGTAGCTTTGCTGCCTCTGGCACTGGACTGCTTGACCGTGTGCATGGCATTATGAAGTCTGAAGACTACCAACAAATTTTGCAGCATAATGTAGGGCCCAGTGTGAGAAAGCTGGGTCTTCCTCAGAGGTCATGGGTCTTCCAGCAGGACAATGACCCAAAATACACTTCAAAAAGCACTACAAAAATGGTTTGAGAGAAAGCACTGGAGACTTCTAAGGTGGCCAGCAATGAGTCCAGACCTGAATCCCATAGAACACCTGTGGAGAGATCTAAAAATGGCAGTTTGGAGAAGGTCCCCTTCAAATATTAGGGACCTGGAACAGTTTGCCAAAGAAGAATGGTCTAAAAATCCAGCAGAGCTTTGTAAGAAACTTATTGATGGTTACCGGAAGCGGTTGATCGCAGTTATTTTGGCTAAAGGATGTGCATCCAAGTATTAGGCTGAGGGTGCCAACACTTTTGTCTGGCCCATTTTTGGAGTTTTGCGTGAAATCATCAATGTTTTTCAGGAAGAAACTGAATATTATCTGACCGAATTGCAGGGGTGTCAATACTTTTGGCCACAACTGTATATACTGTACATATATATATCACGTTATACACATATACACACATACACACACGTGGTGGGTCACACACATACACACACATATATGTGAGGCAGCAGGTCATGTGGTGAGGACATATAGACACACACGTGGCAGGACACGTCATAGACAAACACATATATACATATATACACACACGCGCTGGATCACGTGATGCAGCGGCTCACAATCATACACTATCGGGCCTCCATGTAGTAAATAAATAAAATAAGAGCAATATATTAAGTTGAATTCCATAGTTGTTAATCAAATTAATCAGTCTTTCAAACATTGTCCTGAGGCAAACAAGAATATTTTTAAATCAGACACCCTAAAAGTGTCTATGGAAAAAATGAAATGTTTTTTCCAGAAAAATAGTCTCTTTATAGTGGTGCCAAATTTTTTACATTTGTTGCTATAATGCATCGTGGCATTTGCCACAATTTGCCCATCCTGTGTTATCTGCGGATTGCCAATGTGTGTCAAGGCACCTGGGGTGCTGACAGGTGCGTTCTGTGAGCTCTAAGGTGAAGACGATGAGTCTCCATTCCCTAGCCCTTGGATCACCACAGCTTCTACTGCTGACACCCTTAAGCGTGCTGCTCGTTGCCATAGGCGCCCACCGATGTATGATCTTCTTCACAAGGGTGAATGAGGACAAGTCAGCTGCATCCTAGACCCTGCATCTCATTGCCCCAATGCTTTTCAGCAATGTTAGGTTTGTAACTGACACCAATGGCAATCCAATAATAATCCCAAAGTACATTTCAGAAGCTGAGTGACTTCCTTCCTCTGAACAAACAAAACTATCATCTATCAATCCAACAGATGTTTTCGCATAAGAATTTCCCTTATATCTTTAGATCTTCTAAAAACAAAAAAAGAAAATACAATCAATCCAATCCAATAGAATCACTTATGTTTTACTTAATTTGTACCCTCCTAATCTTAGGCAAATCACACTAAATAATGAAAAAATCCCAAAACATTAGGAAGGTAATTTATTTATTATAGGATATTTTAATTTCATTCTTGACCAAGTAATGGATACAACAGCCAGACTCAGAGGTAAAATGTTCATCTTAAAAAACTGAATATTCAAAGAACATCAATGTGATTCTTTAGATGTCTGAATTCATCATCTAGGGAATTTACATTCTATTTTGACAATCATTAAACTTACTTGAAAATTGATTTGGTTTTAACCAATATCAGTTCTCTTCAGAGATGTAAGGACATGAATATTGAGAACATTGCATGATCTTATCATGCACAAATAAGTTTTTTTATGAAATCAGTTGTAAATGGGAGTAACTCTAAGTGGCGGAAATGTAACTCTTTTCTTCTTCGATGCTCCTTAGTTTCACTAGTAATTAAATCCTTTTCCCTGGTTTCTCATTATCACTTGGTGTTGAAAAGAGGCGGTACCTCTACAACGAGTGCGTCTGAGGGTGGTGTTTTCAGCAACTGATCTTCAATGGCCCTCTTGTACGATTCCATTGTGCAACTCTTTGGTGACTCCAAAAGGAGAGAAGGAAATTTCTCCTTGTAACATGGATCGAGAATGGTGGGCAACTAGTATAGGTTGTTGGATAAAATGTGTATCATGCGATTGTCTTTCCACAGACACTTACACATGAACTGTGCAATGTGGGCCAAGCTGCAAAAAGACATATTCTGTGTCTCCAACAGTAGGAACCGTTGCCATCCTCTCCTCACGCTGACTAGCCTCCTCCTCCTCCACCTCATCCTCTCTAGCCCATCCAGGTTGGACAGACATGAAGCTCGAGTTGGGTGTTTACTCTGTAGCATTAGAAGTTCCCTTGGTAGCACATAAAAAAAAGTCCTCTCCCTCATCCTCCTCCTTATTTTCCTCCTCATCACCCAGTGTTGCCTCAGAATATTGGCTGTGCTAGGTAGTATCACCCACTGGGAAATCTGGCTCCATAACAACATGCTAGGCACTCAAAGCTTCCTCTTTGAGATTATGCAGTGATTGTTTCAAGACATAATGCAGCAAGATGGTTACACTAATTATAGCCAGATTACAAGATTGGTGTAGTACTCAAAGTTCTCAAGAACCTCACAAATGTCAGTGATCCACACCCACTTGACAGTTGTTATGTGTGGTGGTTGACTCTCAGTCTGACGGGCATGGTGAAGCTGGTATTCAGCTACTGCCCTCTGCTGCTCACTAATCCTCACCAACATATAAGTTGAGTTCCACCACGTTGGCAGGTCGCAAATGAGTTGGTAACTTGGCAAATTCAAACACTTTTGCTGCAATGCAAGACCAGCAAAAGTGGTAGAGGAATGGTGGAGCCATGCATGACTTGTGTACCAGCTTGTCAACCCTTAAAGCTGCTACCAAGCTGCCCATTATTGCAGACACCAGACCGAGCTGGAGGTGCAGCAGGGCGAGCCACTGATTGGCCTGTTGTTTTAAAGCTTGCCACAGCTCTGCTGCAGTGTGTGGTTTCTGTCTTAAACAGATCAACTTTAGCAGTGCGTGTTGCTGCTTTGCCGATGCGCTGCTGCACAGGTCCCTGCCTCCAACAGGTTCACCCAGTGTGCCGTGACAGAAATGTATCATCCCTGTCCACAACAACTTGCCCAGGAGTCTGTTGTTAAGTGGACCTTCCTGTTTATGGTGTTGGTGAGAGCATGGTTCAGATTGTTTAAAAACGTGCTTGTGTAATGCAGGGATGGCACATCAGGCAAAATTTTGGTCGCTGGGAATACTGTATTGTGGGGCAGCCACAGTCAAGAGATCACGGAAAGACTTTGTTCCCACAAGCCTAAACATCAACATCTCCACAGCTAGCAATTTGGCAATGTGCAAGTTTAGTACTTGTGCCTGTGGGTGCGTGGCTGGGTATTTACTCTTTCTTTCCAAGATATTAAGTGGACACTTTGCTGGGACAAAGAAGTGGATGTGATTGATGTTTGTTGTGTGTGAGCAACCACAGCTTGTAGACAGGAGGTATGAGCGCCTTCTTGAATAGCAGATTTGGAAGGACATAGCTCAGGCGACATTGCAGTAGTTTGACCTGCAAACACAGATTTGATACCCTGGTGTTTCACCCAGCTACTGGGGTGCTTGGCTGCTATGTGATTTTACATACTGGTGATGCTCAGGTTGCCTTTTCCCTGGCCTCTGCTCAACTTGGTTTGGCAGATGCTATAGATTACAATGTTTTTCTCTGAAGGACTTTAAGAAAAAAACTTCCGCACAGTGGCTGAATGCCCCCTTGCTTTGACTTGGCACACAGCGGAAGTGCTCTTGGGATCAGTTGACCCAGTTCTCACTCTGAGCAAACCATGACCCCCTTGGTGCCTGTGTTGGTGCTTTGTATCCATCTCCTTCTGTGTTGCTGTGATGGCTATGCATGCCAACGGTCCAGGTCTAATCAATGGACTCATCTTCCATCTCATCCTCCTTCCCAATTGAGATTGTACGCTGACCTGATGGCAACTGTGTCTCATCATCATCAGCTTCCACCTCTGGATACAGTATATGATGTTCCCCAAAGTGGCTTTCTTCTGGCCGTTGGTCCTCAAATACTTGAGCCATCATTGCACGCCACATCCTCATGTCCCTCTTCAATGCTGCACTTTAAGAGGCCAGAGCCAACTAAAAGATTCATACAAAACAGATCCTTGGAGTGGCCAAGCTTGGGGTCATATGCATCCTGTGACTGATCATGGCGAGAGGAAGGATAACCAGCTTCAGGATTGGATGGGCCAGCCTTCTGTGTGTTGAAATTAGACTGTGTGGTCATGGAAGATTTGGTGCTGCTTGAAAAATGCATAAAGGCATTGTCTGCTATCCAAGATAGAATCTGCTCTCGCTTTTCTGGCTTTCACACACATATAGTTTCTGACCGAGAAATTTTTCCAGGAACATAGTGGATGAATCAAGCTTCTTTTGACGGGAGACAGACTCAGCGCCTTGTCGCGCTCCACAAACAACACCATGGTTATGTCCCTGTCCATTAACAACAGTTTTTTTGGGCATTTTGGGTATTGTTGATAGATTTTCAGATGTTGATGGCACAAGCCAAGGTAGCAGTCACTCTCAAAATAGTGGGGAAAATGACCTGGTGAGTGCTTTGTAGCAGGCAGTAGGAAATGTTTGTAATACTGCTTTGGCTAGGGCACTAACACCGTATTAACTGGACTAATGTGGACAGCAGAAGCCAGGCTTTGACCCCAAAAACAGCAGGGAAAAAGGATGGTGTGTGCTTTTTAGCAGGCAGTAGGACATATTTGTACTACTGCTTTGGCTAGGGCACTAACCTCCTTTTTAAGTGGACTAATATGGATCACAGAAGCCAGGCTCCTATCCCAAAAACAGCGGGGAAAATGGACTGGTTTGTGCTTTGTAGCAGGCAGAAGGAAATGTTTGAACTACTACTTTTGCTAGGACACTAACACCGTATTAGCTGGACTAATGTGGACAGCAGAAGCCAGGATCTAACCCCCAAAACAGTGGGGAAAATGGACTGGTGTGTCCTTTGTAGCATGCGGTAGAAAATATTTCTACTACAATATTTCTAGGAAATATGTTTACTACTGTTTAACTACGGTACTAACACCATATTAACTGGACTAATGAGGACAGTAAAAGCTAGTCTCTGACCCCAAAAACAGCAGGGAAAATAGACAAGTACTTTTAAACAAAAGGCAACACAAAATTCTACTACTCTGTGTGCTGGAAAAATGAAGCTTTACCTCTGACAAGATCTGTTTTAAGATGGGCACTGGAAGAACACTTTACCTCTCCCTACCTAATCCATAATCTATCCTTCCCTCTACTATAAGTTTGTTCTGTGGCTTCAGCTCTAAAAAGAGCTATTGTTTTGTGGTATTCTGGAGCTTGTGACGGACTTTTTTAAATTGTCCTTGCTCGAGTATCTCTCCCTCCCTACTCTATACTGACCTAGTATACACTGCAGGTAGCCCTCAAAAGGGCTTTTGTGTTATCCAGAGGCCTAAACAGTCTCCCTAGCATCTTAGTGATCTCTTCCTATGCTTCTCCAATGCAAGCTCCAGATGCAATGTGTGCAGGATGGCAGTGGAAGGGCTTAAATAGGCCCTATGACGTAGCCAGTTACAGTAATGCCACAGAGTAGATGTCTGTGGCATCACTGTGATTGGTTAAGAATCCCAGCATGTTTAGTGGCTGCAAAGGAAGCGTCAAAATTGCAGGGAGGGACATCCAAATATAGGCAGGCGAGTACAGAAATACTCGCAATATAACGAGCAACCCAAATAGCGTACCATCCGTGTGAGTAGTGAATACACTCGCTCATCATTACTGAAGAATAATTTATCAACTATATAGTCAAACATGCTTAGTATAGCCAAACATATGCGAACATCCTTCCTGTTAACATTATTATAATTGATTTTTTTTAACCCAAATCATTGAAAACTTTTATGTGCAACCAAAATACCGTTATATAATCTTCGTAGACAGATATTAATAGCATATTTGTCACCCTATGTTATAGCAAAACAACATGAAATATTATTTCCTATGGCAGAAAACTGGTAGAGCCCCTAGACTGTAATTCTAATTTTACTGCGTAGTTATTCATTTGCTTTAAATTCCTCAAAGCATCCTCACATTAAATAGGATTGTTGATTGTTGCTGTGCTATTTACACTAATGTAAAGTAATCCATTCTCTACAAACAAGTATATTGCAGTTACAATAGCAAAAATAATCACATAAGCAGTTGAACTGATGAGAAAAACATTTCCAATAAGACTGGCATTTTACTACTCACTTAAAACATGACAGTATAGACTAATAATATTATCATGAAAAATGAATTACATAATAATAATCATCATCATCATCATCATAAGTTTGATATTAATGCTAATTTATGAGCTATATATTATCAAAACTTAATTAAATTATCTACATAAAAAGGTTAAATAAAAAGGAAAGCAGATGTATCACTAAATTTCTCAATACAAACAGCATTCACTATTTATTAAACATCTTAAATATGATGAGGCTGGTGTAATAATTTTGAAAACTTACATCATAATTAGGGATGGGCGAATCTACTCGCTAGGACTCGTTACTCGGCGAGTAGTAAGGGACTCGCAGGACTCGGTACTCTGCGAGTTTCCCAGTGATTACTCGCACGAGTCCAATGCAAATCAATATCAATCCTAGTTTTGTCAGAAACGCTGACAAAACTAGGATTGCCATTGTTTGCATTAGACTCCTGCGAGTAATCACTGGCTACTGTGCCAGTGATAGCAGGGAAACTCGCAGATAACTGCTGTTTCTTTGCGAGCCCAGTCCAGCTGTCTTCTCTGTGCAGCTCCAGGGTCCTAGAGCCCGCCTGCTCACAGACATGATGTAGCAGTGCTGAGATTGTTCTCAGTCTGCTCATTCCCTGTGTACAGACATGAATGTCTGTGCACAGAGATGATGTAGCAGTGCTGAGATTGTTCTCAGTCTGCTCATTCCCTGTGTACAGACATGAATGTCTGTGCACAGAGATGATGCAGCAGTGCTGAGATTGTTCTCAGTCTGCTCATTCCCTGTGTACAGACATGAATGTCTGTGCACAGAGATGATGTAGCAGAGCTGAGATTGTTCTCAGTCTGCTTATTCCCTGTGCATAGACATCTATATTTATGCACAGGGGATGTAGCAGAGAGGACATCGCGTTTTGGACTGCGTCGGACGGAAGAGGATTTTTTTAATTAAAGATGGAGTCCCTAATGGCTTTTTTTTTTATTTCTAATAAAAAATTTTCCTTGTGTTGTGTTTTTTTTAAAACAATTTAATAGAAATTCATGGCGGTCATGTCTAATATTGGCGTGACCGCCATAAATTTCGGGCTTAGGGCCAGCTGATAATACAAAGCTGGCCCTAACCTCTTTATTACCCAGCGTGCCACCGCTACCAGGGCCGCTGGAAGAGCGGGGTTCAGCGCCAGAGGATGGCGCTTCAATGAACGCGCCATCTTCTGGGGCGGCTGCGGGCTGCAATTTGCAGCGGGGGGTGCCCAGAAAGCTTGGGCATCCCTGCGCTGCGGATTCCAGCCCCCAGCTGCTTAGCTGTACCTGGCTAGACATAGAAATTGCGCGGAGCCCCACGCATTTTTTTTTTATTATTTCATGAATTTCAGAGTCAGAGTCTCAGAGTCAAAGTCTCAGAGTCAGAATCTCAGAATTTCATGAAATAATAAAAAAAAAATGCGTGGGGCTCCGCGCAATTTCTATGTCTAGCCAGGTACAGCTAAGCAGCTGGGGGCTGGAATCCGCAGCGCAGGGATGCCCAAGCTTTCTGGGCACCCCCCCGCTGCAAATTGCAGCCCGCAGCCGCCCCAGAAGATGTCGCGTTCATTGAAGCGCCATCCTCTGGCGCTGAACCCCGCTCTTCCAGCGGCCCTGGTGGCGGTGGCACGCTGGGTAATAAAGAGGTTAGGGCCAGCTTTGTATTATCAGCTGGCCCTAAGCCCGAAATTTATGGCGGTCACGCCAATATTAGACATGACCGCCATGAATTTCTATTAAATTGTTTTAAAAAAAACACAACGCAAGGAAAATTTTTTATTAGAAATAAAAAAAAAAGCCATTAGGGACTCCATCTTTAATTAAAAAAATCCTCTTCCGTCCGACGCAGTCCAAAACGCGATGTCCTCTCTGCTACATCCCCTGTGCATAAATATAGATGTCTATGCACAGGGAATAAGCAGACTGAGAACAATCTCAGCTCTGCTATATCATCTCTGTGCACAGACATTCATGTCTGTACACAGGGAATGAGCAGACTGAGAACAATCTCAGCTCTGCTACATCATCTCTGTGCACAGACATTCATGTCTGTACACAGGGAATGAGCAGACTGAGAACAATCTCAGCACTGCTACATCAGGCAGCAGGCAGGCTCTAGGACCCTGGAGCTGTGGCAGCCAGCACACTGAGGAGACAGGACTCTTATCTGTGCGAGTTTCCCAGCGATTACAGTTGCAAAGTAAACGAGTCCAATGCAAATCAATGACAAAACTAGGATTGCTTCAGGCTGAAGCTTCCGAGACACATCTGCGATTTGTAAATCTCACACTACTCGCTATTACTCGCTTCCCCATTCATTAACATTGGACTCGCTAGACTCGCAACGAGTAGCGAGTCCTGTGCTCGGACTCGCTAGAGTCAAGCGATTCCGAGTAATTTAGGATTCGCCCATCACTAATCATAATCTTAATATTAAAGGGATCCTGTCACCCCCTTTGGGCATCATGTAAATGGGGTTCTAGTAATCCCTATATGTGCCCAGACTGACCCCTCATACCTGTGAAAACAAATTTTATTGTGTCCAGCAGTTGCCTCCTATTGAGTCACAGAGGTTGCTATATGGTCATGGTGATGTGGCACCCCAGGGGTTAATGTGCCACAGTAAGGGTTAACTCCCCACACAACACCTGACACTGCACTAGCACCTCTAGGCCAAAAGGGAGAGCTAAAGCAGCTCCCTTATATATTCTGGTCTGAGGAGGAAGTAGTTAGTTGATAGTTGACAGTTGACAGTTCAGTTTAGTGCAGGGAGTTCTAGGAGGAGGATCTGTAAATGGGAGCAGTGCTGAGCTCCTGACAGGGACCACTGACTACTTTCAGGCCTGAAGCCAGGGTCTGAGGATAGGAGTACAAGAAACAGAGGAACATATCTGGGAGACTGAGTTACCTCATAACTCACCCCAGAGGAGCGTAGAGACCGGATACCGGATCCGAATCTGTGACTGAAACACGCAGCACAGAAAACAAGTGGAGGTTGTAGATCTACACTGTACCTCAGGGAAGCAACATGGCGGGGTCAGAAGCATACAGAAAGACTCAAGTTGCCTTGCAAAGGGGGTACCTGTGAGGAGAGACAGGGCCAGCAGCCTAGCTAAAGTGGCAGCAGGGCCACACACAGCGCAGCAGTGGGAAGCTGAGGACCCGGACAGGGTGGGAGCAACCCCGGTACAGACTCCGTGAACAGTACTCTACTGAATACCATCACCAGTAAAGCCTTGGAAAACTTCAAAACTGTGAGTGTGATCCTTGTGCTCAAACCCTGCAGCCCTCACAAACTACTATCATCTCTACTACTACCCTATCCTACAACATCCATAGCACCATCTATAGACTATTACTACCACTGCCCTGGGGAACCTAGCTCTACCTGCAGAGAGCCATTACATCCCCAGCTGCCCAACATCATCCCCGGAGGTTATGCAGCAGCAGTGGTCACCCTGACCACAACCCATGGGTGTCGTCACGACAAACAATATCCCCTGTAAATATCCCCCCATTACTTGCGGAACCCGGGACCAAGACCGCCGTGATATCCCCAGCAGTACCCCGGTCCGGTATCGAGTATCCCGTCCCAGTGGGTTCCCCAGTGACTAAACCCCTCACCACCCCTCTGGACTACAAAATCCGCCCAGCATGTTTAAAACTTCCCGCCCCTCTTTTAGCCGGTGTTTGACTGACAAGAGCACCCGCGCCGATGCAGTGGTGTCCGCATTCTAAAGAACATAGGGCAGATGTCTCGCGAGACTTCACAAATGTCACGAGACCTCTGTTTCAGTAGCTTACGCAATCATGGGGAAGACTGCTGACTTGACAAATGTCCCGAAGGCAGTCTTTGACACACACCACAAGGAGGGTAATTCACAAAAGGTCATTGCAAGAACCTGGCTGTTCACGGACTGCTGTATCCAAGCATAATAATGGGAAGTTGAGTGGAAGGAAAACGTGTCATAGGAAAAGGTGCACAAACAACCGGGATAACCGCAGCCTTGAAAGGATTGTTAAGAAAAGGCCATTCAAAAATTTGGGGGAGATTCACAAGGAGTGGACTGCTGCTGGAGACAGTGCTTCAAGAGCCACCACACAAAGAAGTATCCAGGACATGGGCTTCAACTCTCACATTCCTTGTGTCAAGCCACTCATGACTAAAAGACCACTCAAGAAGAGTCTTACCTGGGCCAAGGAGAAAAAGAACTGGACAGTGGTTCAAGGTGTTTTTTTCAGATGAAAGTTAATTTTACATTTCATTTGGAGATCAAGGTTCAGAGTCTGGAGGAAGAGTGGAGAGGCCACAATCCAAGCTGCTTGAGGTTAAGTGTGAAATTTCCACAATCAGTGATGGTTTGGGGAGCCATGTCATCTGCTGGTGTAGGTCTACTGTGTTTTATTAAGACCAAAGTCAGCATTGCCATCTATCTGGAAATTTTAGAGCACTTCATGCTTCCCTCTGCTGAAAAGCATTTTAAAGATGGAGATTTTATTTTCCAGCAAGACCTGGCAACTGTCCACATTGCCAAACGTACCAATACCTGGTTTAATAACCACAGTATCACTGTGCTTGATTGACCAGCAAACTTGCCTGACCAAAACTGCATAAAGAATCAATAGGGTATTGTCAAGAGGAAGATGAGAGACACCCACACTTTACAATGCAAATGAGCTGAAGGCTGCTATCAAAGCAACCCTGGCTTCCATAACACCTCAGCAGTGCCACAAGCAGATCGCCTCCATGCCATGCCGTATTGATGCAGTAATTCATGCAAAAGAAACCACGACCAAGTATTGAGTTGTATATGGTGCATGGCATACAGAATCTGTGTCCATATACGAATAAATTCTGGAGTTTGGGTAAAGTGGTACTCTATAGGGGTATCAGGAGACTCAGTGCCTAAGTAAGCACTAGTATTATAAATAACACATGCTAGGTTAGGTGCCCTATTAAAGACTTTGTACTGGGGCCCTGGATATTCATTCACACCTGTGAATGCTGCACCAATAAAGAAGTTAGTTACTTAATATACTATGTAAAAGAGTTTATTAAAGAATGGGAAATAAGAAAAGGATTTCTTGTTTTGGATCATTATTCATACATAAAATGTATTGAATTGTTTTCTAAAGCAAAAAGGCACACACATCTCCTATATTCTGGCAATGGAAACATGGTAAACACTAGCAGTTTTACTTTTATGAGATCAATATTTTTTCACTTAACTTTGATAAAACCTACAAAGCAGAAATATTGTAAAATATATATACACAATGAAAGTGTCAAAATTACAAGAAGGATCGGTGGGTCGATAATCGGTTTGTAATGTTACACTTTGCCTTTTGTTCCCAAATTACGTGCACATCAGATGTTCCAGGTTTTAGATTTTGTAGAAAATCTTCACGAGGTCTGTCAGTATCGATCTCTTTTCTTTACTTGCATTGCTTCTGTCTGACTGATTCAGTTAATGTGTACAGGTCTCTATCCTTCATCTTCCAGGTCAGGGAGCATACAATGTTCTATGGTTCCTTGGATTTGTGTAATTGCTTTCTCTAAGACGGCGGTAGTAGGCAGAGTTTTGAAGCCAACTCTTTTCATATACTTTTATACTTGTATGCATCTGCGTGTAGAAAAATACATATACCGTATATACTCGTGTATAAGCCGACCCGTGTATAAGCCGACCCCCCTACTTTTGCCCCAAAACCTGGGAAAACCTATTGACTCGTGTATAAGCCGAGGGTGGACCCCAGCACAGGTATACAGCCCCCAGCAGTGGGGTATACAGCAGCCTCCCCAGTGGTATATACAGCAGAAGCCCCAGTGGTAGTATACAGTAGCCCCAGAGGTATATACAGCAGCCCCAGTGGTAGTATACAGCAGCAGCCCCAGTGGTAGTATACAGCAGCAGCCCCAGTGGTATATACAGCAGCAGCCCCAGTGGTAGTATACAGCAATCCCAGAGGTATATACAGCAGCCCCAGTGGTAGTATACAGCAGCAGCCCCAGTGGTATATACAGCAGCAGCCCCAGTGGTAGTATACAGCAGCCCCAGAGGTATATACAGCAGCCCCAGTGGTAGTATACAGCAGCCCCAGAGGTATATACAGCAGCCCCAGTGGTAGTATACAGCAGCAGCCCCAGTGGTAGTATACAGCAGCAGCCCCAGTGGTATATACAGCAGAAGCCCCAGTGGTAGTATACAGCAGCCCCAGTGGTAGTATACAGCAGCCCCAGAGGTATATACAGCCCCAGAGGTATATACAGCAGCCCCAGTGGTAGTATACAGCAGCCCTTAGGTAGTATACAGCAGCCCCAGAGGTATATACAGCCCCAGAGGTATATACAGCCCCAGAGGTATATACAGCAGCCCCAGTGGTAGTATACAGCAGCCCTTAGGTAGTGTACAGCAGCCCCAGAGGTATATACAGCAGCCCCAGTGGTAGTATACAGCAGCCCTTAGGTAGTATACAGCAGCCCCAGAGGTATATACAGCCCCAGAGGTATATACAGCAGCCCCCCCCCCCCATATCAGTATACAGGGCCCCCCCTTGGGTAACAATCCTGTAAAGGAAGAGATTAGTATACTTATCCCTCCGCTGTCCCGCTGCCGCTGTCCCGCCGCCGCCATCACGCTCCTCCATCTTCATCCAGCGTCTTCTGTCTTCTTCCGGCTTCCTCCTCTGGCGTGCAGACAATGACGTCATTGCCTGCGCCCATCGGAGGAAGCCGGAAGAAGCCGGAAGACGCTGGATGAAGCCGCAGGAGCGCGATGACGGCGGCGGGACAGCGGCAGCGGGACAGCGGAGGGATAAGTATACTAATCTCTTCCTTTACAGGATTGTTACCCAAGGAGGGGGGGGCACTGTATACTGTATACATATCAATATATATACAGTAAGGCTACATTCACACGCGGATCCGCTATTACAGTGGAATGCAGTGAAACACATTGATGTTAGCTGTCCCAGCCAAGTCAATGCATTTCATTGTTTTCCATTCACTTGCTGCACACTTTTGGGCTGAAAAGCGTATACGTAAAGAGAATGTGCATGTCAATTCTTTTGGTGCTATTCGCCTGTGTTTTTACTTACTTCGCCGCACTCCTACGCTTGATCTCTCCTCATCGTGAGGCTGTAGGGCCTTTGGAGGACCTGATACTGTACCATATGACCGAGCAACGTCACCCAGTCACATGGTAGGCTGCAGGGTCCTAGAGGCCTCTGGGATGAGAAAAGATCAATGCTGTTGGTCACCGGGGAAGCACGGCGAGGTGAGTAAGCACAGGTGAATAGTGCAGTGACGTTCACATACAGAACGCTGCGTTAAGTGAGGATCCATTTTGGTGCAGTCTTTGCACCAAAAAATGGATCCTCACAAAACGCAGCAATACGCTGTTTGTGAATGCAGCCTAGGTGTAGCTAGCATTATTTTCAAACACAGTGTTAACTCTTTTGGTTCACTAGAGCTTCATAGGAGACTCTTTCTCTCCTCTACTATGACTTAATGAAAGTAATGGATGTTTGAGGCCTTGGAGACTTTGCGTTCCCCTGTCTTCTGTTTGAGGTTTCTCCACAGATATTCATTAGGGTTTAGTTAGGGAGACATGATTGACTAGCCCAGCACCTTTAACCTCAGCTCTTCTAGTAAGACAGTGGTCATCTTAAACAGGAGATTGGCATTATTATCATGTAGAAATACTGCCTGGTGGCTCAGCTTCAGGTAGAGAGTCACGCTCTGCTTTTGTTTGTGTTTGAAAATTTAGTTTGTGTTTTTTTTTTCAAATAAAAAGATTTTTCTCTGTGAGGCGATCGAGCATCGTGGGACCTTCGTTGTGGACTACGTCGGAGGTGATCGAGCATCGTGGGACCTTCGTTGTGGACTACGTCTGATCTTTATAATAATGATGGAGTCCGAATTTTGTTTGTGTTTTTTTTCAAATAAAAAGATTTTTCTCTGTGTGGTGTATTTTTTTGGACTATTTAAAAGAGATTCCTAGTGGCCGAGTCTATCATTGGCCCGACATTATGAATCTCGGGCTTAGTTCCAGCTGCCAATAAAAAAGCTGGCATTAACCCCAACCCCTTTATTACACTGTTTGCCACCAGCATCAGGGCAACTGGAAGAGCTTGGGTACAGCACTAGAAAGTGGCGCTTCAATTAATGCGCCATTTTCTGGGGCGGCTGCCGGCTGCAATTCTCAGCATGGGAGGCCAAAAATGCTTGGGGATCTCCATGCTGAGGATTCCAGCCCTCAGCTACCAATTTGTACCTGGCTGGACCAAAAATATGGCGGAGCCCCACGTAATTTTTTTCTAGAATTCGTTCTAGAAATAATAAAAAAAAGGGCTTTGCTTTATTTTTCGTAGCCAGCCAGGTACAACAAGGCAGCTGGGGGTTGCTGGCAGTCTGTAGCTGCCAAGCTGTACATGGCTGGACCAAAAATATGGTGGAGCCCCACATCATTTTTTTTTCTAAAATCAGTTCTACAAATAAAAAAAAAGGCCTTTTTGGTAGCCATCCAGGTACAACTTGGCAGCTGGGGGGCTTGAATCCTCAGTGTGGAGAGACCCAAACAATGTGGGCTTTCCACGCTGCAAAGTGCAACCCACAATGATTCCAGGAAATAGCACATTGATTAGAGGCACCATTTTCTGGTGCTGTACCCCAACTCTTCCAGTTGCCCTTGTGCTGGTGGCACACGGGTTCTCCATACGCGACATGCTGTCCGCTAACAACTTCAATAGAAAATTAGCTCCAATTGTTAGCGGAATCCGTGTCGCGTATGGAGAGCCCCTCCCTGTGTGCCTGAACAATACAGCTCCCCCACAAGTGACCCTATTTTGGAAAGTAGACCCCCCAAGGAACTTACCTAGATGCATATTGAGCAGCTTGAACCCCCAGGTAAAGAAGCTGTTTTTCTTGCTTGCACCTTCACATAAAGATGATGCCAGTCGTCTATTTAATAACTAGTATTACTATTTTTCTGACTGTGCACCCTTTCCCTGCCCTGTATCCATTCTGAGTCTGCCATCTTATTGTAGCCAGGTCCAGGACATACCCATAATGCCAGTTTTAATTGCCAACAGAGGTATAAAAACCCACACATGCAGCATCATACTGCTAGAGAGCTACACGGTTAGAACCTGATAAGATGAGGAACACCTTGATGCGGTTATCGGGCACTTTCACAATGGCGACTTCTTACGCTAAGTTTCCTCAAGTTTCTTTATATTCTCAAGCAGTTTTTGCCATGTCACTTTCCTTATATCTGTACTAGCTGTGCAGATATCCCTGCTATTCATTGTTAGCCATTTTGCTATTTCACATATCTTATAAGGTGTAGTCTTGCAGCAGATATATTCTTTAATTACTAAAGAAGCTGGCTGTTTAGAGTCATTTATCCAAGAATATTAATAGGAGGAAAATGTATTGAGATGCACTTGTATCTTAGGACATGTTGTAGATATGATACCCAACTGTAAGTAAATTTTAAATTACAATGTAATAATGAATTAAACATCACACCCCATTCTAAACAAAAGTAAAACATAGGACATATCACAGAGCATATTTAAAATATATTTATATCAAGATTCATAATCCTCATACTAGATGATAAAATGATGTAAGTCTTGATGCAGAAACAAAGCTGCAATTTGTATGCCCTACATTTTTTCTCTTTTCAATTTCTCAGTCAAGGCGTAATTGGTTCCATAAGTCATGCTAAATAAACCAATTCTAGACACCAGAGTGTTTAACTAGAGTTTGTCAAAGATTGTGCATTTATATTAAAAATCTAGTTACTTTCCGTCGTCTCAGATCGGAAAACTATACTCAACTTGCTCTCACTTGCTGAAACCACCTATATAATAATGATATAGTAGCCCGTCTTAAAACACAAAATCATGAAAATATATTAGTCGTTTTAAAAATATATTCAGTACTGGCAGGATACTTGATTCATAAGAGAGGTGACTAAAAAATTACCCCATTATACAGAATGCTATTATCTCAACAGAGTAAGAGTCCGGATGGAATTAGAAAAGAAATCTAACTATCAAACATGGCTGTCAGTGTAAAGGATTTATCATGCATAAGTGTTGCTATTTCATTTCTTTCTGCCTTAATCCTTCATTTCGATGAGTTTTTCACTATTTCCCTGTTGTTCTTTCCTTGAATAAAATTTATAGAAAACATAATCAGGCATGCAACAACCACTGCCGGGGACATTTTTTTTTTTTACTTGTTTTTACTAGACTTTCTGTTGTGGATCATTATAGCGTTGCAAAGCACTCAGTGTTTAAGTAGCTATAAATGACAAAATTCATTATCCAAACAATTTAAATGAAAATATAGCTTTGTTATTCAGGGTCAATATCAAATCACAGCCATGCTTTAAATTTAATGTTTTAACTTGAGTAGACAGAACACTTTTACATTTCCCTAGATTGAGGGAATAAAGCTAAATTCCCTTGGAGTATTGTATCTTCATTCGAGTTATTTGGTGAAACAAATAAGGTATTATAAACACCACTGATGAGAAAATAGAATGACCCTCTGGCCATTATAACTTACTTGACAATTTGCATTCAAATAGGTGCCCTAGTATTAGCATTTGGCTTTCTCGGTTTTGCCTGTATTCGGCAAGCAAGGTGTCTAGCGCATTTTAAAATGAAGCATTAGAAATAATAAAGGGGCAGACAACAACAGTAGATGCTCACTGGCAGCTCATTTCATTGAAAAGTGCTTCTTTGTCAAGGCTCACATTATAGAATAGATAAAAAATTCCATAGTTTATGCTAAGACTTACAGTATGTCAAGGCCATTGATGGTTATTGCTAATGCATGAAAATTCCAATTCCAACATAATGCAACAAAATGGAACAAGAAGATTGTTTTTGTATTCTTTGACGTGTAGTTGCTTTTATGATGCTTCTCTAAACTGTTAGCTTTCACAAGGTGGCTCCATAAAGTGGCAATAGTCATGCATGTTTAAAAGCATCCAGGGATTCAGAATATAGAAGATGTAATATCTTTATAGAAAAATGAATGAAAAAACGAACAGACAATTATTAACACAACTGGTATACAGCACAGAACAAGCAAATATTCCATAAAGGTAACTATTTCAGGAAGGAAAACATCCATTTCCTGCTGTAAGTGCACTAAAAATCAATGCTTTGTAAATACTTTGCCAGGCAGGTGATCTTACCTAGAGAAGTTACTAAAGTCTACTTTTTTCTGCTACATGGGAAATATAATATTAGGCATTTCACTACATGTCATATATCAATGGACTAGATCCAGAAGAAAAAATAATCATTTTCTCTTTCACTCACTTTCACACAACCTGAAAAATCGGTCAATATATATATATATATACAGTTGTGGCCAAAAGTATTGACAGCCCTGCAATTCTGTCAGATAATACTCAGTTTTGTTCCTTAAAAGGATTGCAATCACAAATTCTTTGGTATTATTATCTTCAATTAATTTGTCTTCAATGAAAAAGCACAAAAATAATTGTCCTAAAACCAAATTGTATATAATTCCACACCAAACATAAAAAGGGGGTGGACAAAAGTATTGACACTGTTAGAAAAATCATGTGATGCTTCTCTAATTTGTGTAATTAACAGCACCTGTAACTTACCTGTGGCACCTAACAGGTGTTGGCAATAACTAAATCACACTTGCAGCCAGTTGACATGGATTAAAGTTGACTCAACCTCTGTCCTGTGTCCTTGTGTGTACCACATTGAGCATTGAGAAAAGAAAGAAGACCAAAGAACTGTCTGAGGACTTGAGAAACCAAATTGTGAGGAACCATGAGCAATTTCAAGGCTACAAGTCCATCTCCAAAGAACTGAATGTTCCTATGTCTACCGTGCGCAGTGTCATCAAGAAGTTTAAAGCCCATGGCACTGTGGCTAACCTCCCTAGATGTGGACGGAAAAGGAAAATTGAGGAGAGATTTCAACGCAAGATTGTGCGGATGGTGGATAAAGAACCTCGACTAACATCCAAACAAGTTCAAGCTGCCCTGCAGTCCGAGGGTACAACAGTGTCAACACGTATTATCCGTCGGCGTCTGAATGAAGAGGGACTGTATTGTAGGAGACACAGGAAGACACTACTTCTTACCCCGAGACATTAAAAAGTCAGGCTGGAGTTTGCCAAAACTTACCTGAGAAAGCCTAAAACGTATTGTAAAAATGTTTTCTGGTCAGATGAGCCAAAGTAGAGCTTTTTGGGCAAGGCATCAACCTAGAGTTTACAGGACAAAAAGAGGCATTCAAAGAAAAGAACACGGTCCCTACAGTCAAACATAGCAGAGGTTCCCTGATGTTTTGGGGTTGCTTTGCTACCTCTGGCACTGGACTGCTTGACCGTGTGCATGGCATTATGAAGTCTGAAGACTACCAACAAATTTTGCAGCATAATGTAGGGCCCAGTGTGAGAAAGCTGGGTCTCCCTCAGAGGTCATGGGTCTTCCAGCAGGACAATGACCCAAAACACACTTCAAAAAGCACTAGAAAAAGGTTTGAGAGAAAGCACTGGAGACTTCTAAGGTGGCCAGCAATGAGTCCAGACTTGAATCCCATAGAACACCTGTGGAGAGATCTAAAAATGGCAGTTTGGAGAAAGCACCCTTCAAATATCAGGGACCTGGAGCAGTCTGCCAAAGAAGAATTGGTCTAAAATTCCAGCAGAGCATTGTAAGAAACTCATTGATGGTTACCGGACGCGGTTGATCGCAGTTATTTTGGCTAAAGGTTGTGCAATCAAGTATTAGGCTGAGGGCCGCTTTACACACACAGATATCTGTGTCCAACTTCTGAACAGATCTCTGGTTGCAGTGAAATCATGGACACATTGCTCCATTTGTACACAGCCACAAAATGGAACAATGTGCCCATGAGTTCACTGCAACCAGAGATCTGTTCAGAAGTTGGTCACAGATATCTGTGTGTGTAAAGCAGCCCTTAGGGTGCCAATGCTTTTGTCCGGCCCATTTTTGGAGTTTTTTGTGAAATTATCAATGTTTTGCTTTTTGCTTCATTCTCTTTTGTGTTTTTTCATTGAAGACAAATTAAATGAAGATAATAATTCCAAAACAATTTGTGATTGCAATCATTTTCAGAAAGAAACTGGGTATTATCTGACAGAATTGGAGGGGTGTCAATACTTTTGGCCACAACTGTATGTATATAAAATAGTCTAAATTGCAGGGCAGCACTACCAAACAGCAATTGGTGCAAAAACCTGCAAGGGTTATGTCCCACACCCAAATCGATATCCAAAATAGAAAAAATCAGCTCTCCAATTCAAGTGATGAATCAGTGGCTCTTTACTGGATCATGGCGACGTTTCGACAGATTGCTCTATCTTTCTCTCTCTCTCTCTCTATATATATACATACATGTGCATATTTACTATATATATATAAAGTGCCCACCTTGCCCCAATTCCAAACTAGAGAAAATGAAAACATAAAAAAGTAAACATATTTGTATTGACATGTCCGTAAGAGGAAGGTAATATTACCGTATTTTTCGCTTTATAAGAAGATGCACCCCTAAATTTGGTAAAGGAAAAGTGAAAAAAATAATTTTTAATGTTAAATGGGGTTCGTCTTATAATGCCAATGCCCATCTTACAATCAGTATATATGTCCCTCATCCTGGTACATGGTATATATTCCAAATGCTGGTATACATGCCCCTCTATCCTGTTATATATGCCCCCCCATCCTAGAATTAGCCCCCTTATCTTGGATATGTCCCCCTGTGATGGCACATAACCCCCTGTGATTTCATCCATGGCCCCCTGTGATAGCACCCACGGCCCCCTGTGATGGCACTCATGGCACCCCATGCTGCTGCGCACAAAATAACAACCATTTTCAACTTACTTCTCAGGCGCTTGCCTCAGTCTCTACCTGCCTACTGAAACCTCCGCTTATGTGATTGGCACTGCAGAGTGATGTCATCAGTGCGTCAGAGATGGAGTCAAGCGCTGGAGAGGTAAGTTGAAAATGGTTGTTATTTTGTGCCCAGCAGCATTGGGGGGGGGGCATATCCAGGATTGGGTGACTGCAGGAACATACTGTATAATATGCCCTGCTCTCCTGTTCATAACTCGGTGCTAGCTTCAGCACCAAGGTGATAAGGTGATGGGCAGTGGGTGCAGTGCATATATTTGAGGCTAATGAGCAGGAGCATGTGACCTCCCGCTGCCAACCTTCTCCAACCCCGAACACCACTCCAGAGCCGCCTGCCCCTCCCTACAGTACGGGACCATACATTCTGATTATAAGACGCACCCCCGACTTTCCTTCAAAATTTGGGGAAACAAAGGTGCATCTTATGATGTGAAAAATATGGTAATAAAATTATAAGTTAAACACCATAAGGCTATGTATGCATGTTGGGTATTTGGATGTACAAATTTCTGCACCAAATCTGAGTTGCCTGGAAAGAAAATGCACCAAAAATGCAATGTCCTTTTGAAGTGTTTTTGACCAGTATTCAGTGCATTTTTTTTTTGCATGTGTTGTTTACATGCATTTTGGATGGAAATATGCTGCAAATATGCACCAAGAATTGACATGCTAAAGATTTATTTCAGCACCAAATCTGCAAGGGGAAATTAAGCAACATGTGCCCAACACCAGAATCCTCTTTGACTTTGCGGGCATAAGGATAGGCATGCAGTTTTGTTTCAAAATTGCACCAAAAACACTTAAATTTTGCCGTGCTAATGAGGCATCCAGTCTATGTCTGTAAACTGACATGGGTGGTCTCCAGGGCTTCGTCTCTCCCCTTGCTGCTGTTATCACGCCCTACTGTGCCGTGAGAATTCCTTTGAATGTGCGTTCCCTTTTTGAAACTCCAGCCTCCTTCTACTGGGTATCATGCACCAGCCGGGCATCATTTCCAGTCCAGAGCATTGTGGGGGATTATAGGGTGTATAAGCCGGTATCAATATGCTCTCTGGGCATGCTCTAGAGCCGGCCTGAACAGCCAATGCACCCACACACTGCGCAGGACTGAACATGATTCCCAGCGTGATACCTAGGAGAAGGAGGCAGGAGTTTCAATAAGGGAGCACGCAGGAGAAGGAATTCTCATTACCAGCGGGGCATGATAAAAGCAGCAAGAGGGGGAGACGAAGCCCTGAGACCACCCATGTCAGCCTACGGACGTAGACTGGATGCCTCATTAGCATGGGAAAATGTAACTGTAATGTTCACAAACATTATAGTGCAGTTGTAGGTCAGACAGGGATGATTGCGGAAATGATAGCAAGGTGCAGGGACGGGGAGTGATTAGGGATGGGCGAATCTACTCGCTAGGACTCGTTACTCGGCGAGTAGTAAGGGACTCGCAGGACTCGGTACTCGGCGAGTTTCCCAGTGATGACTCGCACGAGTCCAATGCAAATCAATATCAATCCTAGTTTTGTCAGAAACGCTGACAAAACTAGGATTGCCATTGTTTGCATTGGACTCGTGCGAGTCATCACTGGCTACTGTGCCAGTGATAGCAGGGAAACTCGCAAAGTAACTGCTGTTTCTTTGCGAGCCGAGTCCAGCTGTCTTCTCTGTGCAGCTCCACGGTCCTAGAACCTGCCTGCTCACAGAGATGATGTAGCAGTGCTGAGATTATTCTCAGTCTGCTCATTCCCTGTGCATGTAGCAGAGAGGACATCGCGTTTTGGACTACGTCGGACGGAAGAGGATTTTTTTAATTAAAGATGGAGTCCCTAATGGCTTTTTTTTTATTTCAAATAAAAAAATTTCTCTGTGTTTTTTTAACCCTTTATTGGAGATTCTTAGTGGCTGGGTCAAACGTGGCCTGACATTAAGAATCTCGGGCTTAATACCAGCTTGTATAACAAAGCTGGTATTAACCCCTTTATTACCCAGCGTGCTACCGCCACCAGGGCCGCTGGAAGAGCGGGGTTCAGCGCCAGAGGATGGCGCTTCAATGAACGCGCCATCTTCTGGGGCGGCTGCGGGCTGCAATTTGCAGCGGGGGGTGCCCAGAAAGCTTGGGCATCCCTGCGCTGCGGATTCCAGCCCTCAGCTGCTTAGCTGTACCTGGCTAGACATAGAAATTGCGCGGAGCCCCACGCATTTTTTTAAAATTATTTAATGAATTTCAGAGTCAGTCTTAAAAAAAATGCGTGGGGCTCCGCGCAATTTCTATGTCTAGCCAGGTACAGCTAAGCAGCTGGGGGCTGGAATCCGCAGCGCAGGGATGCCCAAGCTTTCTGGGCACCCCCCGCTGCAAATTGCAGCCCGCAGCCGCCCCAGAAGATGGCGCGTTCATTGAAGTGCCATCCTCTGACGCTGAACCCCGCTCTTCCAGCGGCCCTGGTAGCGGTGGCACGCTGGGTAATAAAGAGGTTAGGGCCAGCTTTGTATTATCAGGTGGCCCTAAGCCCGAAATTTATGGTGGTCACGCCAATATTAGACATGACCACCATGAATTTCTATTAAATTGTTTTAAAAAAACACAACACAAAGAAAATTTTTTATTAGAAATAAAAAAAAAAGCCATTAGGGACTCCATCTTTAATTAAAAAAATCCTCTTCCGTCCGACGCAGTCCAAAACGCGATGTCCTCTCTGCTACATCCCCTGTGTATAGATATAGATCTCTATGCACAGGGAATGAGCAGACTGAGAACAATCTCAGCTCTGCTACATCATCTCTGTGCACAGACATTCATGTCTGTACACAGGGAATGAGCAGACTGAGAACAATTTCAGCTCTGCTACATCAGGCAGCAGGCGGGCTCTAGGACCCTGGAGCTGGCAGCCAACACAGAGGAGACAGGACTCTTCTCTTATCTGTGCGAGTCAGCGATTACTTACAAAGTAAACGAGCAATGCAAATAAATGACAAAACTAGGATTGCTTCAGGCTGAAGCTTCCGAGACACATCTGCGAGTTGTAAATCTCACACTACTCGCTATTACTCGCTTCCCCATTCATTAACATTGGACTCGCTAGACTCGCAACGAGTAGCGAGTCCTGGGCTCGGACTCGCTAGAGTCAAGCGATTCCGAGTAATTTAGGATTCGCCCATCACTAGGAGTGATATGTTGGGCTGCAAAAATGAGCAGACAGGTAACTTTTAATCTCTGTGTTAGATCTTTGATACACAATGTCCCTTCAATGCTGCTCTCTGTTCTGTAGACCACAATGCTCTTTAAGCCTGTTGTCTTCGGAACAGCTTGATGATGGCACTGACACATGTACAGGACAGCAGAGTCCCAGCTCGGTGACATCATCGTGCTGTAGTGGGACATGGTTAGAGGCCCACTTCAATATTTTCGCTTCCATAAGCTAAACCCCTAGCTATGCTTCTGTCATAAAGTAAGAAAATCAAAATGCCAATATTGACATATATATTTCTATCTCCGCATTCCTCCCCCCCCCCAAAAAAAAAGAGTAAAAAGATCAAAACACTGCATGTATCCCAAAATTAAATATTTGAAGAAAAATGACAGCTGGTTATCAGCAGTAAAGGAAAAAAAGTTATGGATCTCTGAAAATATAAACATAAAATGTATTTTTACAAAGTTCAAGATTTTTAAAACTACTAGAATCTAAAAAAAAACAGCTTGAAAGTTTGGTATGCTTTATTCAGACTAACCTGGAATGAAAACAAAACACAAACACAGATAAAAGTGGTAGAATTATGTTTTTTTTCACCATTTCACTCCACATGGAGTATTTTTTTTCCTGTTTTTCAGTTCATTGTATGGTAAAATGAATGGCGTTAACCAACTACAACCTGTTATCGAAAAAAAGAGCCTTAATATGGTTATTTCAACAACAAAAAATAAAAATTAGCGATAAATATTTGAAGATGAGGAGGAAAAAAGCAAAAGAGCAAAAATGAAAAATGGTTTTGATAGGAAGGAATTAACTCCTTAAGACCCATGTGATTTTTTTTTATCTTTTTGTATTTTGCTCCCCTTATTGCAAAAGCCCTGACCCTTGTATTTTTTGTCACTATGGCCATGTGGGATTTTATGTTTTTGTGGGATGAGTTGCAATTTTGATCGACTTCATTAATTGTATCATCTGATATGATGGCAAGTGGGAAAAAAATTTCAAGTGTTGCAAATAAAAAAGCAGAAGTATATAATGGTTTCTTTGCTTTTTAATTTTCATTTTACCATAAAGCTATCCTGGCAGTATGATTCACCTTGT
Organism: Allobates femoralis; assembly: GCA_033576535.1. Classification (NCBI taxonomy): domain Eukaryota; kingdom Metazoa; phylum Chordata; class Amphibia; order Anura; family Aromobatidae; genus Allobates; species Allobates femoralis. The sequence continues at coordinate 586,144,823 of JARQOC010000003.1, forward strand.
CAGTGTGATTATGAAGATACCAAATATGTATATTTTTTTATTTATATTATGAAAAAAAAATCTTGCACCACATTCTGAGAGCTGTAATGTTTTCAAGCTTTGAGGGCTTGATTTTTGTTCCCCAAACTGATGTTTTTATTGATATTGTTTTCAGGTACATACAATCTTTTGATCGCTTGTTGTTAACTTTCCATTTGTCATTGCAGCAGCCAAAAAACTGAAATTCTGGCATTTACGGTAGATTTATTTTCTCATTACCCTGTTAACCATTCAGATTAATTTATTTTATATTTTGATAGATTGGACATTTTTGATCATCCAACATGTGCAAGAAAAGATGCAGGCTTGGCATGTGAGCCCGCAAAAAGGCGGAGAGATGTCCCATGACGTACATAGCGCATCATGGGTGATTAGGGAGTTAATAAGGCAAATGTATGTGATGTTGAATGAATTAAAAGGGTCTGGCAAACTAATTAAAGGGAACCAAGCACCCCAAATGACCCCCCCGGACTGTTAATATGTGTCCCTACACCCAGCACACACATTTGGGGCAATTGTTTTTGCTAAAAAAACTGTTTAGTAGAAGCTAAGATATAGCTTTATAAAGTTTAAAAAATGTTGCCGACTGGGTGTTACCTAGCTTGTCCTCCTGCAGTGTTCATGTGCCTGTCAGCCTCCTCTCCCCCCCTCCCTTCAGTAAAGCCCTGCCCTTTCAGCCTTTCAGGTTTCAGCCTTTCAGGTTTGCCTTCTGTTATCATAAACAATGAGACTCCGTGCAGCAGCCTGTGACGAGGCTGAAAGGGCAGGGCTTTACTGAAGGGAGGGGGGGAGAGGAGGCTGACAGGCAAATGAACACTGCAGGAGGACAAGCTGGGTAACGCCCAGTCGGCAACATTTTTTAAACTTTATAAAGCTATATCTTAGCTTCTACTAAACAGTTTTTTTTAGCAAAAACGATTGCCCCAAATGTGTGTGCTGGGTGTAGGGACACATATTAACAGTCCGGGGGGGTCATTTGGGGTGGTTGGTTCCCTTTAAGTTGCATCCACATACTGCAGCTGTGCTCTGATTTTCTGCTACATTTGTGATATAGTACTGCAAATTTGTGGCCAAGATTTTACAAAATTGTGGTAAAAAAATGCAGTTTTGCAACAGTTGCAGCCAAATATCATCACACTGTGGTAAAGGGTAGGAGAACCATTTGACTGTTGGAGTGCAAAATTGATTGGATTAGACAGCAAACTCCATGTCACTTTTGCTGAGCCCATTATGACTTTCACAGATGACCCCATTGTGGAAACTACACACCTTGACTACTTTATCTAAAAGTGTGAGGAAAATTAAAAATTATGTTTTTCGCAAAAAATTTGCTTAAGGTCAGGTTCACACCACGGCATGATCCGATCCGGGGCTGTCCGGATCAGATTTTGGCCCCATAGTATGCCATGGGGCCAGATGGAGCCAGATGGCAGCTATCTGCCATCCGGCTTACATCTGTCCGGGAGGATCCGGGGGTATTTGGACTTTCCTCCTGGACACAAAAACTTTCCATGCAACATTTTTGTGTCCGGGGTACAAAATCTGAGACAGTTGGATCCTCCCGGATCCTCCCGGTCCAGTGCGATCCAGCGCCTCCTAACATGGGGGTCTATGGCACCGGATCGCACCGGAGCCGCACCTGGGAGCCGGACGTTGGGTGCTAAAGCTCAGCGCCAGCTGGTGCTGAACTTCAGCACCATGGAGCTGTCCCCTACTATAAGAAGAATCCGTCTGGACACTGGACCGAAAGGCATATTTGGCCCTTCAGTTCTGTGTCCAGATCAAGTTCGGGGCTGCCCGATACACATCGGACAGCCCCGGACCTGATGCTGCCATGGTGTGAACCTGGCCTAAGGCTGGTTTCACACTGCAGTATTTTCCCTGATCAGGTTCGATCAGGTTTGTGTGCCAAAACCAGGAGAAGAACTTGCACAGAAAAAGTATAATTGAAAGATTGACACCTATTCTGAGTTTTGGAGACACTCCTGGATTTGATACACAAAGCGGATGGAACCAGACCAGGAAAAAAACTGCAGTGTGAAACCAGCCTTAGCCCCAAATTTTTCATTTTCTCATCAGTCACAATATAAAATGGACCACCTAAATTGTCCCAAGAAGAGGAAAATAAATAAAAATTCCAGTGAGCAAATATACCGATAGACCATGTATGTATTCCAAAAACTTGAAGATGTATTATTAAAGTGCAAAAAAACAAAATAAAAACAGTACAAAATTCCAAACCCAAAACCCCCATCCCTGCTGTCCCCTAAAAACTGACATGTTTCGATATTGTCTTTTTCTTGGTGTTATTCACATTTGGACTTAAGTCTCTGCAATATATAGTCCATGTTTAAATGAAAGATTATGTTTTTAATGTTTCTATTGTTCCATACCTGAAACGCATGGAAGTTAACAGTATTCTGCAAGCCAAATCTTGTCATGCTAAACATGTCACTTCTAATCTATTGCTGGCTGGAAATTTTTTTTTCTCTCTTTTTGGTGCTAATGCAAAGACTGGACAGAGGTCTTCTCCGAGCTGAGTGTAACCGCACATGGAACAGTGGTGAGCTGAATTTTATTTTCTTATCACATAACTTTTTGTGCAATTTATAGGCATACTCCATATGGGAAAAGAAAATCTTTTTTGGGAACACGACAAATCTTTGATTTTTTTGCAGTGCAAAATTGTCTGGAATAGACACTATAGTGGACACTATGTCGCATTTGGAGAGCTGCTGAGCTGAAAACAGCAGAACCCACCAAAAGTCACACAATTTTGGAAACTATACTCCTTAGGGTTCCTTTACACGCCGCAACTTTTAGTGGCGATCGGAGGCGATCTAATGTGCGCGTGCACGTTTTTCATGGTTGCCTCGGATAGCCGATGGTTCTTTTACACGCCGCAATTTTGCCCTCAACATAAGGCGATGTGTCGCCCCGGAAATTGCCTACCCCACAGCGGAACCAATCCGGTGGAGTTCCCTCATCGCTTCACACGCCGCAATCCCCAAAGGAATGTGGGTGTACATGTTCAGAACCGCGAGAACATAGGCGTGGCAGACTGGTGTATACCGCGCCCTAAACACGCTGATTAGACAGCACAATAGCGTTATGATTGGGCAGCTTGCGCTGGAAGGCTGGCTAATACATGACGCCATTGCCCTTGTGTGGTGGTGAATGGACAGCTGTTCAAATATGACAAAAAAAGAGGGGGGGGACAAGAGGCGCAATAGTGCCCTTATCACTAGACACTAGCTCGAGCTAAGGTGAGAAATAGTGAACCACTCACCTATTCCAGTTGTGAGACCCACAACTGGTTTGTAGACTTGTTAGGATAATATCCTGATGGCTGCTGCAGGACTTCCACCGGTCTCACACACGTGAAGACGAAACCAGAAGTTTTAGGGAAGAGAGGTGTACCACAGTCCGCGCTGCCAGGGTTACTCACATCAAAGAAAAACGAGTAGACGATGTCCAGTTCAATCCTCCTTTATTCTCCTACGCGTTTCAGTGCCATCCTGGCACCTTCATCAGGTATACCACCACCCCACCAAACTCCTATTATTTATAGCCACATTCATCATCAAGATTAGTGGGTGTTCCCAGTTCAAATATGGCACAGTGTCAAGTGACAGCCAATGGAGACACAGTATCCACCACCAATCATCGCTGACGGGGCACGGACTCCAGCACACTGTGGCACGCCTACGGGAAATCAATAGGCGACTCGGATTCCATCACTATCGCCCGTTCACACGCCAAAAACAGGGAATCTCGCCTTCATGATTGCATCTGATTTTAGAGCAGTGCTCTGAAATCGAAACCAGACAACAGGTTTTTTATCGCCGCCAAATTCCCAAATTACACACCGCAACTGGGACGCAATTTGGCGGCGATCGTGCCAGGGCGACATATCGCCGGACAGATTCCTTGCCGTGGTTGCGGCGTGTAAAGGTACCCTTAAAGAATTTATCTAGAGGTAGTGAGAGTATACTGAACCCATTGGGGTTTCACAAAATATTATAATATTGCAATGTGAAAATGAATTATTCCTTTTTTTAACAAAAATTATGCTGACATTCTTAGAGAAAATAGACCACAAAATCTGTTATGACTTTTTTTGTGAGTATGGCAATACCCCACAAGCGATCAGAAACTACTTTTATCTGTACTGTGCACACTGCCTTGTCTGTTTTTGAAGCTTTTTATATTAATAAAACACTGCAACTCATCTAAGGAGAACGGCTCACTGGATTTCTTTTTTCTACTTTTCAAGTCGAATGCAAACCTCAGAAGGGAGGAAGCATCATATTGGACTGCAGAGTGGGCTGGAATGGTTTCAGGGTGCAATGTCATATTTGCCGAGACCTTGAGGAGCCAGAACAGTAGAAATGTCACATTCATGTGTACCCATTTTACAAACTACAGTCATGAGTGTACTACATTTTGATGTTATCTCAGGACCTGGGGTCAGGGGGTTTAGAAATGAATACATCACATGCCTTCTGTAAGGCTGGGGTCAGACTAACGTTATCTCTGAGTCAGGCCGGCAGGGAAGGGGTTACACGGAACCGAGATGGCGGGGAGGGAATCACGGCTGGTCGGTTCCCGGTTCCGTGCCCTGGGCACTCAATGGCTGATGGGGGTGATGATGTTGGGGGATGATACGTGACGCCACCTGTGGTATCTGATAATGAGGTGATGGTGATGCAGCAGTGATAGTACAGCTCCCAACAGGCAGAGCTTTACCTCAGGGCAGCAGGGTGGATGAGAGGGTTAGTAGTTTTCAGCTCTGTGTAGGCGCTGCAGATGGAGGTGGTGAATCAGGCACACACACACAATAGTCTCTGTTTGAGTACTTTTTTACTGATGTCCGGTAACAGGCACGGTCCAGGAGGGTAACCAGGTGGTCAGTGCAGTTTGGGACGTCCACCTTTGAGAGTTATGAGGCCTCCTCTGTTAGTGTGTGCGATGACTGGGGCTAGTTCTGCCTGGAGCTGAACCTGCCACTCTTTCTCTCTCTCTCTCTCTCTCTCTCAGGATGCTACTCCACAACTGATGATGAGGACCTTTCTGTGGGGATCCCTATTCTCTTCTTGGATCCCTGGTCCTATGCTTGGTCAGGTTTGGGGTCTTGGTTTCCTGAGCTTCCAGGGGGACTAAATCCTCCTGGCCTGTCTGGGCTCTCTCTGCTACAACTGGATCAATAGCAACTTCAGACTCCGGTGTCCGGGTGGGCTAAAGGGATACCAGCTATGTTCCCTTCTTCTGTTCTTGATAACTCTCCCACTGGCCTCCCTCCCTCTCCCTAGGGTGCTGCACAGCTCGGATCAGTCCTTTCTGGTTCTGGGCCTGCTTGGTCCCAGCAACCAGCTCCTTCAGGCTTTTCAGTCCTAGCTCACTGACTGTCTGTACTGAACCTTCTGACTGACCTTGACTGACTGCCTCCCTTGACTGACTAACTCCTCCCTCAGACCTGGATCTTTATTTGGTTCTTGCTTAAGGCAGCAGGTAGAGCTCCTCCTTCAGGCCTGGGGTGGAAGGTGTTGTATGCTGTGTGTGCCAAGGTGTACATCCTTCCCTGCACCAGTGGATCCTGTGGCAATCCCTGCAGGATTGCCACATTTCCCCTTTGTTAACTTCAGTCCTCCGGGACTGAAACATTTTTCAACAAACATAACATGACATTACTATTTACATTAATTTGAACAGAGTCTTAAAATAAAATTTACGAAGAACAGGGAAAAATGGGAAAAACAGGTAACCAGTCCATACAGCGCTAGTCCATCTGCTGCAGGCTGCTTAAAGCAATTTTGCCACCACCAGTCCTGTGGCTGTGGCCCATTTTGTTCTTTTAAGAAATTGTTAAAAGTTTAACAAGTCCAAACAGGTAAAGTGTCTGTAGGCTTAAAAGTTCAAAACACAACAACACTTACTACGGGTGCCTCGGTGTAGGAGTCCTAGGTACTGCAGGGGCCTCTACTGGTCATAAGCGCTGTAGGCCTCCTGGCCTTGGGGTCACCTATTGGTCAAGATTTTGCTCTCCCTAGACAGCTCCTTATGCCAATTCCACTCACCCCTTTTTCTGATGTTGTGTACCTGGTGTAACCTGTTTTGGCCTACTCTTCACCCTTCTGTACACCAATATTATTTACATATTTACATTTTTATATACAAGTCATTATTTACATATCTTTATTTTAAAACTTTACACTTCACTTTCTGTATCTGAGTGATGCCTGACAAAAGTTACTACAGGTTGATCTGCGTAGCACGGGTGTGTCACTAGTGTCTGCATCTGGTGCTGTGTATGCACTATTCCTTAGCCTGTTAGAGCTACATGATTCTGAAATACCATAGTATTGACGTAGTCTCTCTAGCGGGCTGGCAGGTTCACCGATTGCAGGAATCTCTGGTTCTGGTGCAACAGGCTATACATCTTGTACTTGAACGGGTTTTTCTACTGATTGTGGGAAGGTCAACATTAGTATTAGGTATGCACCTTCTATTAGGGGCCAATCTGCAGGTAGAACTCCTAAGATTGTCTTGACTGTTTTTGGTTTCTTTTCTTCTGTTACTGGACAAGGGACATCTGTTATAAACCGATGACTCAGGAGTAACATTCAGATTCCATAGAAGTCATTGGTAACTGTACTGACCACAATCCCTGACTACACACCGCAACTAGAAGTAGCCGTGGGATGTAACTAACCAGATCTAGACACCGCTGCACAGCCGGAGAACTAATTACTCCTAAAGATGGATGTAGGAAAAGCTATCTTGCCTCAGAGCAGAACCCCAAAAGAATAGCAAACCCCCACAGATATTAACTGGGAAACAAGAGGAAGAAAAAAAAACACAGGCAGAATAAAAGGTTTAGCCAAAGAGACCAAACTAGCTATAAAGGAAAGACAGGATGGAATACTATTGCGGTCGGTATAGAACACTATAAAAAAAACAACAACAGCAGATAGTACAAAAATTACCCTGAGTCACTAAGACTCAGCGCCCTCTATATCTGCAGACTTCTATAAATCAAATGCCAGCAGAACTGGAAATAACAGATAATAGTGAATGGTAAAATTCCTAGGAAGAAAACTTCCTGAGAGCAGATAAACAAATATACAGACTAAATTGCAAACCCACAACTCAGAATGAGACAAAACATAAGCAGAACCTTAAGCACACAAAAGTGTGCCACAAAATATAAAAAAAACCCATCCACTTAGCTTGAAAAGAATTCCACAGAGCAGAAGAAACCAGAGAGATGTGAACACCTCCAGGAAGCAAAGACAACTGGCAAGGATGGATCCCCTTCAAACCATTATATGCTCGAAGAGCCAGATTGCCAATCATCACCATCACCTGTGAAGCCCACACGATCAGCTGCATCACCAGCAACAACCACCGGAGGGAGCTCCAATGAATTCACAACATTCCCCCCCCCCCCTTGATGAGGGGTCACCGAACCCTCAACAGAGGCCCCAGACCTATCAGGATGAGCCAGATGAAAAGCACAAACCAAATCAGGGGCATGAACATCCGAGACCGAAATCCAAGAATTATCCTCCTGGCTATAACCCCGCCACTTATAAAGGTACTGGCGCCTCCATCTCGAAAGACGAGAATCCAAAATCTTCTCAACCTCATACTCCAACTCATCATCAATCAGGACCGGCCTTAACAATGACTTATGAAAAACATCATGAATCGCAAAAGAGCTCGGAAGCACCAATTGGAAGGAGACAGGATTAATAACTTCAGAAATCATGTACAGACCAATGAACCGAGGCTTAAATTTAGGAAAAGAAACCTTCAAAGGAACATGGCGGGAGGACAACCAAACCAAATCACCAATGCGAAGCCAAGAACCAACACACCGATGATGGTAAGCAAAATGCTGAGCAGCCTCCTGAGAAAGATGTAAGTTGGCAACCCCACAATCCCAACGTTTTTTGTGTGCTCAGCTAAAGTGCAGTCCAAGCAGCATTGTATGTGACTGGTAACCATGGAAAACATCAGGTAACTAGGGGCAGCATTCTCCCGAAGTGCATAGCCTTAACGCTATGCGCTTCTGGAAAATCTTCTAAGTTATAAGCACAGACCATTAAAATAGGGAGAAAACGTCAGTCTGACCCCAGCCTAAGGCTACGTTCACACGCTGAGTACCGTATATACTCGCGTATAAGCCGAATTTTTCAGCCCAAAAATTGGGCTGAAAAGTACCCCCCTCGGCTTATACGCGAGTCATATGCCACAGTGGTACACAAGCGCCCCCCACCATGAGTATACAGGCCCCCCCCATCAGTATCCAGGGCCCCCCCCCTTGCTCCGGAAACCTGTAAAGTAAAATCATTATACTTATCACTGTCCTGTCGCCGCCGTCCCCGCCGCTGCCATCGCGCTCACCTGGCTTCATCCGTCTTCTTCCAGCTTCCTCTGGTCGGCGCAGGCAATGATTTTACTTTACAGGTTTCCGGAGCCAGGGAGGGGGCCCTGAATACAGATGGGGGGCCTGTATACCTATGGGGCTGCTGTATACTACCACTGGGGCTGCTGTATACTACCACTGGGGCTGCTGTATACTACAACTGGGGCTGCTGTATATACCTCTGGGCGCTGCTGGGGCTGCTGAATACTACCACTGGGGATGCTGTTATACTACCACTGGGGCTGCTGTATATACCTCTGGGGCTGCTGGGGCTGCTGTATACTACCACTGGGGCTGCTGTATACTACAACTGGGGCTGCTGTATATACCTCTGGGGCTGCTGTATATACCGGGCTGCTGTATACTACCACTGGGGCTGCTGTATACTACCACTGGGGCTGCTGTATACTACCACTGGGGCTGCTCCATATACCTCTTGTGAACACTGCTGGGGCCTGTATATACCACTGTGGAGGCTGCTGTATACCACACTGCTGGGGGCTGTATACCTGTGCTGGGGTCCACCCTCGGCTTATACACGAGTCAGTAGGTTTTCCCAGATTTTGGGGCAAAAGTAGGGGGGTCGGCTTATACACGGCTCGGCTTATACACG
>JARQOC010000003.1:586154005-586167479 GCA_033576535.1 Allobates femoralis
TGACCGGGTCCTTGGCTTCCTACTTAAACGCTGTGTGTGGCCCTGCTGCTGCTTGTAGCTGTACTGCTGGCCCTGTCTCTGCTCACGGGTACCAATATGCTGGGCAACTTGAGTCCTCTGTGTCACTGACTCCTTCGTGTTGCTTTGCTATGGTGTGGTGAAGATGGTGGACCTTCACTATGCCGGTGTTTACTGTCCTGTCTGTCTCAGGCACAGCCTCGGATCCGGTATCCGTCTTGAGCGCCTCCCCGGGTCAAGCTTTTGGGGTAACTCTTTATCCCGAGTATGTTCCTTTGTTACTCTGTCTCCTTTCCTCAGACCTCTCAGGACCTCCACTGACACTTGGCTCTGCTCCTGCTCCAGACTCAACTCTCCTCTGAACTGAACTAACTGTCACTTCTGCTCTGAGGTAAACAACTTAGCTCCTCCCACTAGTGCAGGTGCCAGCTAAGCTCCTCCCACTTTCTAGTGTAGTGTTGTGTGGGGATTAAACCTGTGTTGTTTCTGTGGCATATTAACCCTTGGGGTGCCACACAATTAAGGATTAAGTCCTGCTGGGCACTGTTAAGATGTTCTTTGTGGGCAGATATACCACTCTCTTGGCTCCCTTCTCTATGATGAAGGCAGCAGTCACTGACTCCTATGTGATATATATACAGCACCCATTGTCTTTTTTGTAATATTACCGTAATATACCAGTCCCCTTATCCTCTATAATATCTAGATATTTATACACGAGTCCCAATGTGTCCTATATCTCCTAACCTGAGGTGAACCTGACTGTGACATCACCCTGCCCACAGTGGTAGCTGTAAATCAGTCAGTTTGTGGTCATGCCATGATAGGACGTTGCACAGGGTTGTAGATGGTTTCTGTGGGAGTAATAAAGATGGAAACGAGGATTGTCCATGGTATGGTGTATTGTTTACTATTTACTAAGGCCAGGTTCAAATGTATGGGGGTTTGCATTTGCGTTTCTATGCATTTTTGCACTGCATTAACGTGTAGAAACGCAATGAAACTGCGTTAACGCACCCATTGATTTCAATGGGAAACGCATTGCAAACGAAAGTAAAAAAGCATATCATTTTCAGCAAACACAGAACGCATGTGTTTTTGCAAATGCAGACAAAACGTGTCCAGCCACGTTTTGGTCTGTGTCTGCAAAAATGCATGCATTCTGTGTTTGCTGAAAATGACATGCATTTTTATTTGCGTTTGCAATGCGTTTCCCATTGAAATCAATGGGTGCGTTAACGCACACGTTTCATTGCGTTTTGCAGTAAAAACGCAATGAAAATGCAATGCAGCTAAACGCAATGCCCAGCATTGATGTAAAAGGGCCCTTAGAGGTTCCTAATGGCTGAGTTTAACACTGGCCCAATATTATAAACTTGGGCTTAGTGCCAGCTGGCAATACATAGCTGGCATTAACCCTTTTGTTACCCAGTTTGCCACCAGCACCAGGGCAACGGGAAGAGTCGAGTACAATGCAGAAAATGTTGCCTCTATGACTGCACCATTTTCTGGGATGGCTGCAGACTGCAATTCACAGCCCCCAGCTGCCTAGTTGTACCTGGGTGCGAATACCCATGTCAATTTTTTTTAAATTATTTCAAGGAATAATTTTAAAAAAGAGCTGTATTTTTTATTACCAGCATGGTGAAAATAGGCAGCTGGAAGTTGGTGGTAGCCCATACTTGCCTGCTGTACCTGTGCGGGTGACCAAAAATACAGCAGAGCCCCATGTCATCAGCCAAAATACTCCTAATATCTGCGCTAAATACACAGCAAATAAGCACTGTGTGAACACTGCTGCATATTTACTGCATGTTTAGGAGATAACATTGAGGTATTCAAGTGAGAATTTCTGTGTATTTCCAGAGCAGAACTAGAGTGTAGTGTAGGTTTATAGGTCAGCCGTGGCTGTGAGAATGTGACACCCATGATAGTGCCCTATCATGTTATGTGAAAAGGTTGATAAAAATGTATATGCACATGCATTCACTGTGGGGGGGGGACCTGGTGAGAGGCAGCATTAGTTGTTTCAAACCACAACTTTATTATAATCAATGATTAAAGTCCCAGTCGGTTTTTACCACTGAAGCGGAACTTAGTTATGACAGTTCTCTATGTATATCCTATGTTCTCTTCATAGAGAAATGTCAGAACAAGTTAAAGTCCCGCTCCAGCGCCCAAAGTAAAAAAACAACTGGTTGCTATGACCGGGGTGTCATTACAGTCTGGTTCACCTGAAGTCAGCTACAGCAACGAGGCTGAGCTGTGACCTGAGATGAACCAGACTGTGATGTCATTCAGATTAACAGCAGCAAGTTTGTTTCCAGTCCCGCTGTAAACGGACATCTATGAGGATCATGGAGGGTTTGTGTGGGGTTAATAAACATGGTTGAAGAGGGATATATTTGTGTTCTATTTCCAAATAAATTATATTTCATGGTGTGCTGTATTAATAACTATTTACTTAGAGCAGGGATGGGGAACGGCAGACCTCGAGAGCCGCCAACGGTGCAGGTTTTCAGGATTTCCTTAGTAATGCACAGATGATAATTCAATCACTTGCACTGTTGATGATTCCAACCCCTATGCAATACTAAGCTAATATTAGCGTGGAGGGGCAGAGCAGCACTTTAGAATCGGTAGTGGGGCATTGAAACACCCCACTATCGACAAAGCAGCGGCCATATTAGTTAGGGTAAAACATACCTAAGCCAGCTTCAGTCGTATGTGACGTCATAAACGTTACCTTGTGACGGAAGCTGGCTTAGGGGAATTATTAGATAGGACTGTTTTGCCACCAATTATTAAGTCTTGTTTGCCACAGGGATCAAATACTTATTTCTCTCTGCAAAATGAAAATATCTTATATATAAAACCCGGAGGGATTTGTGACGTCACATCCATCACTTTGTCCCAGCATCCGGTTATTGTGCCCAGAGGTACACCCGCCCAGGGTGACCCAAGATGGCGGCCGTAAGTGGGAGTACCCTGGCGACCCACACTACTCGGCACTCACCCCCCCAACCCACGTCCACACACACGTACACCCCTGACACAACACAATCGTACCCCTCCCCCCCCACACACACTCACACACACACTCATACTCTCATGCAGACTACCAGTCTCCGGTATACTTACCCCACCGCCATCCCGCTGCGCTGCTCCCGCTTGGCCCGCCCACCTAGTGACAGGCTCCACCCACCTCGTGGGGCTCCCGCCAAGCTCAGCCCACCTTGCGGTGCTCCCCCAAGCTCTGCCCACCTCGCGTGGCTCCCGCCAAGCTCCGCCCACCTCCCGGGGCTCCTGCCAAGCTCCGCCCACCTCGCGGGGCTCCCCAAGCTCCGCCCACCTCACGGGGTTCCCCTCCGTCCACCTGGCGGCGATCCCGCCAGGCTCCGCCCACCTTGCCCCGCTCCCGCCTGCCTCCGCCCACCTCGCCTGCGCTGACACCAAGCCTCCATCCTGCCCTGACAACTGAGCCTCCGTCCTGGGCTGACCACCGAGCCTCCCTCCTGCGCTGACCACCGAGCCTCCGTCGTCTGCTGACCACCGAGCATCCGTCCTCTGCTGGCCACAGAGCCGCCGTCCTGGGCTGACCACTGAGCCTCTGTCGTCTGCTGACCACCGAGCCTCCGTCCTCTGCTGACCACAGAGCCGCCGTCCTGGCCTGATCACCGAGCCTCTGTCCTATGCTGACCACAGAGACGCCGTCCTGGCCTGACTACCAACCCTCCATCCTGCCCTGACCACCGACCCTCCGTCCTGCGCTGACCAACGACCCTCCGTCCTGGGCTGACCAATGAGCCTCCATCCTGCACTGACCACTCAGCCTCCATCCTGCGCTCACCACTCTGCCTCCATCCTGCGCTGCCCACTCTGCCTCCATCCCACGCTGACCACTGAGTCTCCATCCCGCGCTGACTACTGAGCCTCCATCCTGTGCTGACCACTGACCCTCCATCCTGCGCTGACCACTGAGCCTCCATCCTGCGCTGACCATTCCATCCTGTGCTGACCACTCAGCCTCCATCCTGCACTGACCACTCAGCCTCCATAATGCGCTGACCACTCAGCCTCCATCCTGCGATGACCACTCAGCCTCCATCCTGCGATGACCACTCAGCCTCCATCCTGTGATGACCACTCAGCCTCCATCCTGTGCTGACCACTGAGCCTCCATCCTGTACTGACCACTGAGCCTACATACTGCGCTGACCACTGAGCCTACATACTGCGCTGACCACTCCATCCTGTCCTGACCACTCAGCCTCCATCCTGCGCTGACCACTCAGCCTCCATCCTGCGCTGACCACTCCATCCTGTGCTGACCACTCAGCCTCCATCCTGTGCTGACCACTCAGCCTCCATCCTGTGCTGACCACTCAGCCTCCATCCTGCGCTGACTACTCAGCCTCCATCCTGCGATGACCACTGAGCCTCCAAACTGCGCTGACCACTGAGCCTCCATCCTGTGCTGACCACTGAGCCTCCATCCTGCGCTGACCACTCCATCCTGTGCTGACCACTGAGCCTCCATCCTGTGCTCACCACTGAGCCTCCATCCTGTGCTCACCACTGAGCCTACATACTGCGCTGACCACTGAGCCTACATACTGCGCTGATCACTCCATCCTGTCCTGACCACTCAGCCTCCATCCTGCGCTGACCACTCAGCCTCCATCCTGGCTGACCACTCAGCCTCCATCCTGCGCTGACCACTCAGCCTCCATCCTGCGATGACGACTCAGCCTCCATTCTGCGATGACCACTCAGCCTCCATCCTTCGCTGACCACTCAGCCTCCATCATGCGCTGACCACTGAGCCTCCATCCTGTGCTGACCACTGAGCCTCCATCCTGCGCTGACCACTCCATCCTGCGCTGACCACTGAGCCTCCATCCTGTGCTCACCACTGAGCCTCCATCCTGTGCTGACCACTGAGCCTACATACTGCGCTGACCACTGAGCCTACATACTGCGCTGACCACTCCATCCTGTCCTGACCACTCAGCCTCCATCCTGTGCTGACCACTGAGCCTCCATCCTGCGCTGACCACTCCTTCCTGTGCTGACCACTGAGCCTCCATCCTGTGCTCACCACTGAGCCTCCATCCTGTGCTGACCACTGAGCCTCCATCCTGCGCTGACCACTCCATCCTGTGCTGACCACTGAGCCTCCATCCTGTGCTCACCACTGAGCCTCCATCCTGTGCTGACCACTGAGCCTACATACTGCGCTGACCACTGAGCCTACATACTGCGCTGACCACTCCATCCTGTCCTGACCACTCAGCCTCCATCCTGTGCTGACCACTCAGCCTCCATCCTGCGCTGACTACTCACCCTTCATCCTGCGATGACCACTGAGCCTCCAAACTGCGCTGACCACTGAGCCTCCATCCTGTGCTGACCACTGAGCCTCCATCCTGCGCTGACCACTCCATCCTGTGCTGACCACTGAGCCTCCATCCTGTGCTCACCACTGAGCCTCCATCCTGTGCTGACCACTGAGCCTACATACTGCGCTGACCACTGAGCCTACATACTGCGCTGACCACTCCATCCTGTCCTGACCACTCAGCCTCCATCCTGCGCTGACCACTCAGCCTCCATCCTGCGCTGACCACTCAGCCTCCATCATGCACTGACCACTCCATCCTGTGCTGACCACTCAGCCTCCATCCTGCGCTGACCACTCAGCCTCCATCCTGCGATGACGACTCAGCCTCCATTCTGCGATGACCACTCCATCCTGTCCTGACCACTCAGCCTCCATCCTGTGCTGACCACTGAGCCTCCATCCTGCGCTGACCACTCCTTCCTGTGCTGACCACTGAACCTCCATCCTGTGCTCACCACTGAGCCTCCATCCTGCGCTGACCACTCAGCCTCCATCCTGCGATGACCACTGAGCCTCCATCCTGCGCTGACCACTGAGCCTCCATCCTGTGCTGACCACTGAGCCTCCATCTTGCGCTGACCACTCCATCCTGTGCTGACCACTGAGCCTCCATCCTGCACTGACCACTGAGCCTCCATCCTGCGCTGTCCACTCTGCCCCCATCCTGCGCTGACCACTCTGCCCCCATCCTGCCCTCAACACTCTGCCTCCACCCTGCGCTGACCACTCTGCCTCCATCTTGCGAATACACTCTGCCTCCATGCTGCACTGACCACTGAGCCACTGCGCAGTGCTAACCACTGAGCCAATGCACTGTGAAAACCACTGAGCCACCGCACTGTGCAAACCACTAAGCCTTCACACCGTGAAAACCATTGGGCCATCAAATACAGTGCTAACCACTGAGCCACCATATACACTGAAAACCACTGAGCCACCATATACACTGAAAACCACTAAGCCATCATACTGTGCTAACCACTGAGCCACCGTATACAGTGCTAACCACTGAGCCACCGTATACAGGGCTAACCACTGAGCCACTGTATACAGTGCTAACCACTGAGCCACCGTATACAGGGCTAACCACTGAGCCACCATATACAGTGCTAACCACTGAGCCACCGTATACAGTGCTAACCACTGAGCCACCATATACAGTGCTAACCACTGAGCCACCATATACAGTACCAACTAGGGATGGGCGAATCTACTCGCTAGGACTCGTTACTCGGCGAGTAGTAAGGGACTCGCAGGACTCGGTACTCTGCGAGTTTCCCAGTGATTACTCGCACGAGTCCAATGCAAATCAATATCAATCCTAGTTTTGTCAGAAACGCTGACAAAACTAGGATTGTCATTGTTTGCATTAGACTCGGCTACTGTGCCAGTGATAGCAGGGAAACTCGCAAAATAACTGCTGTTTCTTTGCGAGCCGAGTCCAGCTGTCTTCTCTGTGCAGCTCCAGGGTCCTAGAGCCCTCCTGCTCACAGACATGATGTAGCAGTGCTGAGATTGTTCTCAGTCTGCTCATTCCCTGTGCATAGACATCTATATTTATGCACAGGGGATGTAGCAGAGAGGACATCGCGTTTTGGACTACGTCGGACGGAAGAGGATTTTTTAAATTAAAGATGGAGTCCCTAATGGCTTTTTTTTTATTTCAAATAAAAAATTTTCTCTGTGTTTTTTTAACCCTTTATTGGAGATTCTTAGTGGCTGGGTCAAACGTGGCCTGACATTAAGAATCTCGGGCTTAATACCAGCTTGTATAACAAAGCTGGTATTAACCCCTTTATTACCCAGCGTGCTACCGCCACCAGGGCCGCTGGAAGAGCGGGGTTCAGCGCCAGAGGATGGCGCTTCAATGAACGCGCCATCATCTGGGGCGGCTGCAGGCTGCAATTTGCAGCGGGGGGTGCCCAGAAAGCTTGGGCATCCCTGCGCTGCGGATTCCAGCCCCCAGCTGCTTAGCTGTACCTGGCTAGACATAGAAATTGCGCGGAGCCCCACGCATTTTTTTTAAATTATTTCATGAATTTCAGAGTCAGAGTCTCAGAGTCAGAGTCAGAGTCAGAATCTCAGAATTTCATGAAATAATTTAAAAAAAAATGCGTGGGGCTCCGCGCAATTTCTATTTCTAGCCAGGTACAGCTAAGCAGCTGGGGGCTGGAATCCGCAGCGCAGGGATGCCCAAGCTTTCTGGGCACCCCCCGCTGCAAATTGCAGCCCGCAGCCGCCCCAGAAGATGGCGCGTTCATTGAAGCGCCATCCTCTGGCGCTGAACCCCGCTCTTCCAGCGGCCCTGGTAGCGGTGGCACGCTGGGTAATAAAGAGGTTAGGGCCAGCTTTGTATTATCAGCTGGCCCTAAGCCCGAAATTTATGGCGGTCACGCCAATATTAGACATGACCGCCATGAATTTCTATTAAATTGTTTTAAAAAAAACACAACACAAAGAAAATTTTTTATTAGAAATAAAAAAAAAAAGCCATTAGGGACTCCATCTTTAATTAAAAAAATCCTCTTCCGTCCGACGCAGTCCAAAACGCGATGTCCTCTCTGCTACATCCCCTGTGCATAGATATAGATCTCTATGCACAGGGAATGAGCAGACTGAGAACAATCTCAGCTCTGCTACATCATCTCTGTGCACAGACATTCATGTCTGTACACAGGGAATGAGCAGACTGAGAACAATCTCAGCACTGCTACATCAGGCAGCAGGCGGGCTCTAGGACCCTGGAGCTGGCAGCCAGCACAGAGGAGAAAGCAGGACTCTTATCTGTGCGAGTTTCCCAGCGATTACTTACAAAGTAAACGAGCAATGCAAATAAATGACAAAACTAGGATTGCTTCAGGCTAAAGCTTCCGAGACACATCTGCGATTTGTAAATCTCACACTACTCGCTATTACTCGCTTCCCCATTCATTAACATTGGACTCGCTAGACTCGCAACGAGTAGCGAGTCCCGGGCTCGGACTCGCTAGAGTCAAGCGATTCCGAGTAATTTAGGATTCGCCCATCACCAGTGCCAACCACTGAGCCACCATATACAGTGCTAACCACTGAGCCACCATATAAAGTGCCAACCACTGAGCCACCATATAGTGCTAACCACTGAGCCACCGTATACTCTGCTACCCACTGAGCCACCTGTATACACACAATTAATTTCACTGCACTCCCCTAACTATTAGTAAATAAACTATATATGGATTCTAGACTACCCGATTCTTTAGAATCGGGCCGCCATCTAGTATTTATATAATTTAGACAATGTGATTTTCTGGATTTTACTTTTGAAATTCTGTCTCTTACTGTTAAAATTAACCGTACCTTAAAATTATAGACTGTTCTTGACATTGTCAGTGAGGAAATTTACAAAATCATCAAGGGATCAAATATTTATTTCCCTCACATCATTATTGATATTATTGGTCTTGCAGTAAATTTACTCCATTGTCAGTCACGTTCATAATTGTACATCTTTTTTATGTGGTGTTTTTGAAGAAGGGGTTCACCCCGAAACGTGTAATAAAAGCCACCATATGAATTGCATAAACCGTGAATCAATTGCATTCCTTTTAAGAGGAGCGCGTTCATAAACCCTTTCTCCTATATACGATCTTATAGTAGGGTCATATTTGTGGCAGAGATCTCCATCTGGGGAAGTGGGTGTCAGCAGGGAAAAGAGTGGTCAGCATGCACCTTTGTACGGAACTTTAAAATGACAGACTGTGCCTATGTGAATATCTTATGCTAATGAAGGATGTGATAAAGCATTAAGTGCACTTTCATTTTTTTTCCCCATTAGTTTTGTTTCAGTTTCTAAACTTCTGATACTATTGACTGCAGTTTGGAAACTTTGAGGATTGACAGCACACATTCACCTTGAGCACATAGAGAAGAGCACTGAATGCAGGATGGACTTGAAACACGAGGTGACTGTGTTTGTTATTTTGCCTCGGGTTCAGTTGTTACAGTTCTTCTGAATAAATACCATGCACAAGTATGGAATCTCTAAGAAACCTCTTAGCGTTTGAACTACTGGACACTTTCTTTATAGCAATAGCTTTTTTTATATATACCGGTATATAACTTTTGCTCATCATAACTTTGTATTCATCAGTGAATCCCCCATTTGCAGATGTTATCTTTATTCTTTTATTTCATATTCTAGCAGTCAGGTTTCCAAGATATTTCAGAATGTCACAATTTCTGGGGCACAGAGTTACAACTTTCAGGGCATTTTTTCTCAGTATTAGATCAATATAGGAAAACAGATGCGGGTGCATCCAGTTCAAGCTGAATTCAAATGGATACCGAAAAACGGTACTATGAAACCACCCAGGATGCAAAACAAATACTGTGTGAACAGTGCGGAGTACTCTGGAGCTGACATTGAGTTCTATGGGGGAAAATTGTGGTAAAATACCATGATAGAATTGACATGCTGCAGATTTCTTTGCTGGAATATGCACGCCATTTCCGGCACAGTAAAATACACAGAATGGGCACAACACTTCTAATTTTACATACACTTTACAGGGAAGGTGCTATACTGCGGAATTGTCAAAAATACACCAATAAAATGTGTGAAAATCATGTTAATTAGGGTGGGAAATCCATAGCGTCAGCGCATAGCCAAAAATTCACTTACCAAGTCTCTGCTCAGAAACACCACTCCTTTCATACCGAGCTCAGCCGTGCACCCCAAAATTGTTTTCCCACAACATATGGAGTATTAGCATACTCAGGAGAAATTGTCCATTTTAGCCTCCATATTTTCATTTTCACAGCTCAATGTTATAAAACTCTGTAAAGCACATGGGGATTCAAGGTGCTCACCACACATTGAAATAAAGTCCTTGTGGGTTTTGTTTTCAAAATGGGGTCATTTGTGAGGTGTTTTCACTGTTTTGGCACACAGAGGCTCTCCAAAAGGGACAAGACACCCACAGACCATTCCACCAAAATCTGCATTCCAAAATATCACTCACTCCCTTCAGAGCACTGCCATGCACCCATACAGTGGTTTTCCAAGACAAATGAGGTATCTGCAGACTCAGTACAAATTGCTCAACAAATTATAGGATCCATTTTATTCTGTTGTCCTTGTGAAAATGAAATAAATTGAGGTTAAAAGAACATTCTTGTTGACAAAAAAGTACTTCTTTTTTATTTTCACTGTTCAATGTATGAAGCACCTGGGGTTCAAAGTGCTCATCATGCATCTGGATAAATTCCTTTGGGAGTCTAGTTTACAAAATGGGGTCACTTGTGGGGAAGCTTACCTGTTTAGTCACATCAGGGGCTCTCTAAACACAACATGGTGTCTGCTAAAGGTTGCAGCAAATTTTCCACTTGAAATGTCAAATGTCGCTCCTTCCCTTCTGAGCCATGCCATGTGCCTAAACAGTAGTTTTCCTCCACATATGAGATATAAGCTTACTCAGTAAAAATTGCCAAGGAAATTTAAAGATCCATTTTATCCTTTTGCCCCTTTAAAATAAAAACAATTGAGGCTAAAAAAAACATTTTTGTGAGAAAAAGTACTTTTTCATATTCACGACTCAATGCATGAAGCACCTGAGGGTTCAAAGTGCTCACCACATACAGTATCTAGACAAAATTCTTGAGGAGTCTAGTTTTCAAAATGGGGTCACTTGTGGGGTGTTGTACTGTTTAAGCACATCATGGGCTCTCTAAACGCAACATGCTGTTCGCTAACGATTCCAGCTAATTTTACGCTTGATGCATCAAATGTTGCTGCTTCCCTTTTGAGCCCTGCCATGTGCCCAAACAGTGTTTTTTTTACCAGATGTGGGATATCAGCATACTCAGGTAAAAAGAAATTGCATAACAAATTTTACGGTCCATTTTATGCTGTTACCCTTGTGAAATTGCAATATTTGAAGCTAAAGTAACATTTTTGCTGGAAAAAGTAAAATGTTACATTTTTCCTTCCACATTGCTTTAGTTCCTGTGAAGCACCTGAAGGGTTAATAATCTTCTTAATTGTAGTTTTGAGTAGCTTGAGGGGTGCAGTTTTTGGAATGGTGTCACTTTTGGGTATTTTCTGTCATGTACGCCCCTCAAAGTCACTTGAAATATGTGGTCCTTAAAAAGTGGCTTTGTAAATTTTGTTGGAAGAATGAGAAATGAACTCTGAACCCTTCTAACATCCTAACAAAAATTATTTTGCTTTCAAAATTGTTCTGATATAAAATAGATATGCGGGGAAATGTTGTTTATTTACTATTTTGTGTGATATAACTTTCCAGTTTAACAGTATAAAAATTAAAAGTGTTTGCCAAATTTCAGGTTTTTTTTAACAAACACAAAAAATTATCATCCTAAATTAACTACTATCATGAAGTCCAATATGTCACAAAGAAATAATGTTGGAATCACTGGGATCCATTGAAGAGTTACATAAAGTTACACTGGTCAGAATTGCAAAAAATGGCCTGGTCATTAGGGTCAAAAAAGGCTCAAGGGTGAAGGGGTTAAGGTTAATAAGGCTAGTATTAACGCTGGAGATTGCTGTTTTTCTTCATCCATGTACCCAAAGTAAACATGTTTCTACAGCTTGGAATCGAAGTGGTAGACTCCATCTCTTCCTATACAAATTCAATGCTCATAATGACGTGCACTCAAGAATAAGGGGGAGGATTTCTTATGAGCAGGGCCGGTTTTAGAGAATATGGGGCACTGGGTAAAAGGTTAAAGTGGGCCCTAAATGCTCACATATTGCACCCGTCACACTCAGACATTTAGAGTACAAGTACAAGCGCTGAATTCAGACTGGTGAATGAGTGTGATTTATAATATTCAAGACATTCAGCGCTTGTTTCCAGCCTTTTAACACAGGATGATGAAGAATGATTGGTGCAGAACAATCACCGATAGAGCAATCTGTCCTCTAGTCTACAGTATCATGTTATCGGCAGAACGTCTGCAATTTGCAGCAGGAGATGTGCTGCCAAGAGCAAGGATTTATGTTCCTCCATAAACAATCCAATCACTCGATGATGAGCCGTATTTTGCTCATTTGTTGGGCGATTGCCGACCTGTTTACACCTAGGAACTCTAATCTGTGCTACTGGGATTTATAAATGTAGATGTTACATACACACAACACACGGTATGTGACACAAACACTATATATTACACGTATACACCGAGCACACACACAGACACACACATCCATTTCCATCATTGTCTGTGTCATACAGCATGGCTCTTCCAGAGAGAGTCACGCTCTTTCTATCCTCTTAAGGTACCATCACACGTAGCAATATCGCCGCCATATGGCTGGCAATTTGACAAGAGCGCGCACGTTCCAGGCACTTTTTTGCACATCACCGTCTCCCTGTCGCACATAGACATCTCGCAATCCTGCATTTCGGAAATTGCCTGGCGCAGACCGGAAGCAATTTGACATACCCACATCCCTTCCAAATCTGTGCGTCACACGCCTCCACCACATAAGTGATGTGGGTGTAGAGTGTGAGCATGCTGAGGAGACAGGCGTGGCAGAGTGTAGTACACCGCGCCACTACCACTCCGATTGGCCAACACAACTGCGTTGCCAAAGGTCAGCCTTGTCAGAAAGCATGCCCACTACATGACGCATGTGTCATTTCTACTATATCGCGATTCAAATATGGCGCCTTAGCCATGGCCAGCCAATGGGAATGCAGGAGCGACCACCAATCACGACAGATGGGGCGCGTCAAGCAGAACGCTCAGGCACGCCTCTGGAATTGCTTCCAGATGGCCTGAGCTTGCTTTCTACATCGCTATTGCCTAGTCACACACCATGATGCGCTGAAATCGCCTGATTTCTCAGCAGAGCAGGGCGATCAGGTGACGCTCCACCGCCGATTTCATGACGTAAATCTCCCTGTCTCACGCCACTACGCACAGGCGATGTGGTTTCCACATCACCGAAATACACAAATTTACGGCGATATGGAAGCCATATTGCCACGTGTGACGATATTTCCGTGTTGTGGCGTGTGAACGGGCGATAGTGATGGAATC
>JARQOC010000003.1:586167579-586219731 GCA_033576535.1 Allobates femoralis
GCTGTACAAGGGCTTCTTTTTTGTGGGATGAGCTATACTATTGAATGACATTATTCATTCTACCACAAAATGTACTGGAGAATGAGAAAAAACATTCCAAGTGCTTTGAAATTGCAAAAAAAAGAGCAATTCCACAATGTTTTTTGAGTTTTTTATTTATCATGGTAGCTATATGTAAAAGCGACTTCATAAGTTGATTATCTGGGTCAGAATAAGAAGATACTGATCATTGTTTTTATTTCAATCATAAAAAACCCAGAAATTTGTAAAAAAAAATAAAAAAAATTGCTTTATTCGCCATTTTCCGAAACCCATGATGTTTTAATTTTTGAAGATACAGGGTAGACATGAGCGAGTATTAAAATGCTCGCGTGCTCCAAGCTCAGGCCGAGCATCCCAAGATACTCGTGTGCCCGGCCCGAGCACCGAGCCCAATGTTATCCTATTGGAGACCTGAGAATTTTTCTGGCATGACCCCCGGCAGCATAGATAAACCCTAAAAATGTCACAAAAGTATCAGAACAGTGTTGAAATGACATGGGAACAGCATGGGGAAGACCCCTGTAAGCATTTCAGACTCCAAGGTCACTGATGTGAACAATGTTGTCAGACTATTACGCCACTTTTACGAACTGTCAAGAAAACGTTACAAAATGAAACCAAAATGGATTTTCCTGGAGAAAATATTAAGAGCTCATACCCACTTGTGAGACAGAGTTGGTCTATGTTAGTTTTTTGGATTACATGAAAGATTTTTTTTTTTAAATTGTTCAACACTCCAATGCCCATGGGAAGAGACGTACATGAAGGCCTCTTAAAATAATGTGCCCATTTAAGGAACTGGTCTTTTGTAGTATTGCCCCTTCAGCAGCAAAATTGTGAGGCACCCAATGCCCTGGAAGAGACGTGCATGAGAGGCCTCTTAAATAATGTGCCCATTTTAAGGAACGTGGTCTTTTGTAGTATTGCCCTAGGCAGGGCAGCCAAAAATTGGGAGGCACCCCAATGCCCCTGGATAGAGACGTGCATGAGAGCCTCTTATAATTTTGTGCCATTTTAAGGAAGTTTGTCTTTTGTAGTATTGCCCTAGGCAGGGCGCCAAAAATTGGGAAGCACCCCAATGCCCCTGGATAGAGACGTGCATGAGAGCCTCTTTAAATAGTGTGCCCATTATAAGGAAGTTGTCTTTTGTAATATTGCCCTAGGCAGGGCTGGCAAAATTGGGAGGCACCCAATGCCCCTGGATAGAGACGTGCATGAGGGCCTCTTTAAATAATGTACCCATTATAAGGAAGTGGGTCTTTTGTAGTATTGCCCTTTGGCAGGCAAACCAAAAATTGGAGGCATCTTCAATGCCCCTGGATAGAGACGTGCATGAGGGCCCCTTTAAATAATGTGCCCATTTTAAGGAAGTGGGTCTTTTGTAGTATTGCCCTTTGGCAGGGCAGCCAAAAATTGGAAGGCACCCAATGCCCCTGAAAGAGACGTGCATGAGGGCCTCTTTAAATAATGTGCCCATTTAAGGAAGTGGGTCTTTTGTAGTATTGCCCTTAGGCAGGTGCCAAAAATTGGAAGGCACCAATGCCCCTGGAAAGAGATGTGCATGAGGGCCTCTTTAAATAATGTGCCATTATAAGGAAGTGGGTCTTTTGTAGTATTGCCCTAGGCAGGGCTGCCAAAAGTTGGAGGCACTTCATGCCCCTGGATAGAGACGTGCATGAGGGCCTCTTTAAATAATGTGCCCATTATTAAGGAAGTGGGTCTTTTATAGTATTGCCCTTTGGCAGGCAGCCAAAAAATGCATCCCCAATGCCCCTGGAAAGGAACATGGAGGAGAGCCTCTAAATATTGTTCCCATTACAAAGGAGCCGGTCTCCTGTACTTGTAATGCCCATTCTGTAAGCATGGACTAAAATATTTATCCCTGGGTGGTATACATGAAACTACTGCCTAACATTTGAACGGTTAGGGTCATCATCATCATAAATATGATGTAAAAAAATTATGTTTTCGTGGCATCATGAACCACAGTTGCACTGATCATATGATGGTGGCAGATGAGGAGAAGGAAGAGCAGTACAGCAAGTAGCCAAAGTCATGAAGTGTGTACCCATGTGTGGGTGTGCGGAGGTAGATGGCAATTTACCGGCACAAAATTTAAATTCCTCTATCATTTGGTGGTGGTGAGGTGAAGTCAGGCCCAATCCAACTATTGTTCATCTTGATGAGAATCAGCCTGTCAGCATTTTCAGTTGACAGGCGGGTGCGTTTATCAGTAATGATTCCACCTGTGGCACTAAAAATACGCTCTGACAAAACGCTAGCGGCAGGGCAGGCCAGAACTTTCAAGGCATAGAGAGCCAATTCCTGCCATGTGTCCAGCTTGGATACCAAATAATTATAAGGCACAGAGGAGTCCAGGAGCACTTTTGTACGATCGGCAAGGTACTCCCTCAGCATCTTCGCAAACTATGCAGTCCTTGTGACACTCACGGGCCTGTGCTACAAGAGGTGCTGAGAAAACTGTCCCAGATCTTTGAGAGTGTTCCCCTACCTCTGCTGGATTGGACTTGTGCCTCTCTCGGCCGGACGTCTTGGTTGTCCACTGAATCGTGACCTCTGCCGCTAGCATTTTCAGAAGGGAATTTTTTGACTAATTCCGAGACTATGGCCTTTTTGTACTGCAGCATTTATGTGGACCTCTCTGCCTCGGGAATAAGAGAAATAAAGTTCTCCTTGTAGCGTGGGTCTAAAAGTGTCCCGAACCAGTAATGAGTGTCCGCCAAGATGTTGATAACGCGAGGGTCACGAGACAGGCAGCGTAACATAAAATCAGCCATGTTCGCAGACTGTTAACAGGAAAGACTTCAGGGTCCTCACCAACAGCATGACTGTCCATGCTGGCCTCATCCTCCGGCTCCTCCTCCTCTCACCTGTCCTCTGGCCATCCACGCTGAACCGACGGTATGACGGTTGTGCATGTATTACCATCAATTCCGCATGAAAGTAGCTCTATTTCTTCATCCTCCTCCTCGTCATAGTCCTCCAATGCACGTTGGGATGAGATGAGGCTGGGCTGTTTGTAATCACCCAGTATGGTTTCTTGCTCCAACTCATCGTACTTCGCCTGCAATGCTTCGTCTTTGGTTTTGAGCAGAGAACGTTTTAGAAGACAGAGAAGCGGGATGGTGACGCTAATGACGCATCACCGCTCACCATCTTGGTGGAGTCTTCAAAGTTTTGGAGGATGGTACATATGTCGGACATCCATGTCCACTCCTGAGGTCTTATGTGTGGAGTTTGAACCTCATACCGACGGCCTAGTTGATGCTGGTACTCAACAACTACCTCTTCTGCTCACAAATCCTGACCAACATGTACAATGTGGAATTCCAACACGTGGGGACATCACACACCAGTCTGTGAGCTGGAAGCTGCAAACGCCTCTGAAAGCCGGCAAGGGCAGCAGAAGCAGTAGGTGACTTTCTAAAATGGGCACACAGGCTGAGTACTTTGACAAGCAGATCCGACAGCTCCGGGTAGGATTTAAGAAACCGCTGAACCACAAGGTTGAGCACATGGGCCATGCATGGAACATGTGTCAGCTCGCCTAGCCTCAGAGCCGGCACAAGGTTCGGCCATTGTCACACACGACCATGCCTGGCTGTACGTTCAGCGGTGTAAGCCAGTGATCTGCCTGCTGTTTCAGAGCTGTCTACAACTCTTCAGCATTGTGGGGTTTGTCACCTACGCATTTTAGCTTCTGCACAGCCTGTTGCTGTTTAGCCGAGGCAGTGCGCAGTGCTTCCAGCTTGGGACTGTTGTGGAGGGTGAAGTGGAGGAGGAGGAGGCTGAGGAGCATGACGTTCCGGAGCTGTATACTGTGGGTGAAACCCTGACTGAGTTAGGGCCTGCTATCCTTGGTGTTGGAAGGACGTGTTCCGTCCCAAGCTCAGACTGGGTCCCGGCTTCCAGAATATTAACCCAGTGTGCCATCAGTGAGATGTACCGGCCCTGCCCACAAGCACTTGTCCACGTGTCCGTGGTTAGGTGGACTTTGCCTGAAACTGTGTTGTTAAGGGCACGTCTGATGTTTTGTGACATGGGCTTATGTAATGCGGGGACAGCACACCGGGAGAAATAGTGGCGGCTGGGGACTGAGTAACGTGGGACAGCAGCCGCCATCAGGTCGCGGAATGCTTCCGTCTCCACTAGCCTAAAAGGCAACATTTCCATCGCAAGCAGTTGTGAAATGTGTGCATTTAGAACTGTGGCATGTGGGGCGTTGGCAGCGTATTTGCACCTGTGTTCCAAAGATTGGGGTATGGATAACTGAACGCTGCGCTGAGACAAGGACGTGGTTGATGATGGTGCTATTTCTGCTTGTGCAACTACAGGTGAAGGACAGGAGGCATCTTCGCATGCAGTATGAATAGGGGATTGTCTTGCACGCACAACAGTGGAAGACGCAGCGGTGTCACCCGCAGACACTGCTCCAGTACTCTGGTGTACATCCCACAAAGTTGGGTGCTTTGCTGACATGTGCCTGATCATGCTGGTTGTGGTCAGGCTGCTAGTTTTGCTTCCCCTGCTGATGCTGGCATGGCAGGTGTTGCAAGTGGCATTTTTGGAATTATCTTCAGACACCTTAAAAAACAGCCAGACTCGGGAAGACCTAACAGTTGTACTGGCAACTTCTGTCGTGTTGCTGTTCCAGGAAAAGGTTGCCTCCCTTCTGCCTGCAGCCACCACCCTGCTTCTTCCGGCCTGTTGTGATGCTATGCCTAACTCCCTCTGTGCACTGCTGTCCTCGCTCTGCATTTCCTCCTGCCAGATGGGGTCAGTTACTGGATCATCCACCATGTTGTCTTCCACTTCCGCACCCTGGTCCTCCTCCTGACTTTCTAGCAAATGTGTCTCATCATCGTCCACCTCTTGCTGAGACACATTCCCACTGCTGCCTTCGTGAGACCATGGCTACTGAAATATTTGTGCATCAGTACATACGATCTCCTCATGACCCACTTCAACTGGAGTTAGCGAGAGGCTAGAATCTAAGAATGGGTAAGTGAAAAGCTCTTCAGAGTGTCCAAGTGAGGGATCAGTTATGTCCAGGGCCGGCCACTCGGCATGGTGGGAGGAAGGAGTATCAAGGTGTGGAATGTGCGGTCCAGTCTCACGGCTACTGACACTTGACTGTGTGGACGACAGGGTATTTGTGGTGGTGCCAAACTGACTGAAAGCATTTTCCACTATCCAACTGACAACCTGTTGACACTGTTCTTGGTTTAATAGTGGTGTACTGCTGAGGTCCCCTAGAAATTAAGACAGGAAGGTTGAGCGAGATGATGTGGGCATTTGTCGTGGCGCAATTCGAGCTTGCACACGGCCTCGACCTCTGCTTGAACCACCATCACACCCAGTTCCTTGTCCCTTGCCACCGGCCTTGCACATTTTCAATGTTGTGCTGCCTGTATACAGCTAAATGAAGGCGTCCAAAAGATGGTTTTTAGCTGGACACTGAGATTACAGATTAGAGTGGTTTAATCCCGGCAGCTGAAATGGTCAGACACAAATGCTGACGCGTATACCGTGTTTTGGCGTATACTATTTGGAGCTACAAGCCACTCCTGCCGCACTAAGATGGTAAATGAATGCAGACAAGAGTTGACTTTTAGCTGGACACTGAGATTACAGATAAGAGGTTATATCCCAGCAGGTGGACTGATCAGAAATAAACGCTGATGAGAATACAGAGTGTTTTGGTGTATCCTAATTTCCGCTACAACCCACTCCTGCTGCACAAAAATGGTAAATGAATGCAGGCAAGAGTTGGTTTTTAGCTGGACACAGAGATTAGAAGTTAAATGCCAGCAGGTGGACCAGTCAGACACAAACACTGACGAGAATACAGAGTGTTTTGGCGTATCCTAATTTCCGCTACAACCCACTCCTGCCGCACTAAGGCTGGCTTCACATTAGCGTTTGTGTCTGCATGCTGATGGCATGCAGACACAAACGCTGTCAGAAGCAGGGTCCAAATGATGTGTCCGCAGCGGATAATGTCCGCCTGCGGACACATCACTATGGAGCCCGGCAGCCAATCGGCGCTGTCCGGGGGCGGGCCAGGGGCAGAGATCAGCGCCGGAGATCTCCGCCCCCCGGCCGCCGGTAAGCTCCGGGACTGTCGGCGGGGAGAACAGCTGATGTGACAGCTGTTTGAATCTACCCGCGCCGACACTGTGAGGAGATGTCGGCGCGGGAAGATTCAAACAGCTGTCAGATCAGCTGTTCTCCCCGCCGACATCGCTAGGAGATTACAGGCGGCGGGGAGAAGGAGGACAGCAGAGGGTCAGCTGATCTCCCGGTGGCCGTCGGTGAGCTCCTGTGACATCACCGGCGGCCACCGGGAGATTCTTCAATGGGTCCGCAGCGTTCTCCCGCGCTGTCAAGTGCTGAACACTGCGGACCCATTGACGGCAATGCATTTTTTGTGCGCTTGGGGACGCTTGCTGATCTTCCAAGATCCCCAAACGCACAAAAAAATGCTGCAAGCTGCGTCCCGGGTGCGGATGCTGGACACCGGAAGGAGCAGATATCGTCCGCATCCGCACCCGAACGCAGCAAACGCAGGCACTATGCGTTCCTATGTTAAACATAGGAACCGCAGTGCACATGCGTTTGAATGCTTATGGGAACGCAGCATACGCTGCGTTCCCATACGCAAATGTGAAGGCAGCCTAAGGCTGCCTTCAGACTTGCAGATGCATCTGCAGCGTTTTGCAGATGCATCTGCAAGCATCTGCATGCAGACCGCAGCCCCTATGTTTATAATGGAGCGCACGGCGGTCTGCAGATGCTTGCAGACCGCCGTGCGCTCTCATTGCCCGCCATTAGTGATCTGTGCGCAGGCGGATGCCTGCGTACAGATCACACACACTCGTCCGCACCAGGGACGCGAGATGTTGCGTCCCTGGTGCGGACGAGGGTGTGTGATTTGTGTGCAGGCATCCGCCTGCGCACAGATCTCTAATGGCGGACAATGAGAGCGCACGGCGGTCTGCAAGCATCTGCAGACCACCGTGCGCTCCATTATAAACATAGGGGCCATGGTCTGCATGCAGATGCTTGCAGATGCATCTGCAAAACGCTGCAGATGCATCTGCAAGTCTGAAGGCAGCCTAAGATGGTAAATGAATGCAGACAAGAGTTGGTTTTTAGCTGGACACTGAGATTAGAGATTAGAGGTTAAATCCCAGCAGGTGGACCGGTCAGACACAAACGCTGACGAGAATACAGAGTGTTTTGGAGTATCCTAATTTCCCTACAACCCACTCCTGCCTATAGAGAGCTAAATTAATCCATAAAAGCACTGTTTTGGGATGGAGGAGATTTCCAGCCTGTCCACCAGCCCCAGATGTGTTGCAGGCACAACGAAGTTTGCTATATACCCTGCCTCCCTGCCTGCCTGTATGCAGCTCTATTAGTCCTCAGAAGGACTGTTGTGGTAATTAGACTGGCAGCCCTGCATCTACACTAGCTGAAAGGCCACAAATCTGTCCCTCAATCAGCAGCACCTCTCCCTACACTGCCTGTCTGTGGACCAGAGTGACGAGCACAGTGTGATCAGGTCTTATAAAGATTTGATCACGCTGTGCGGCCAGCCAATCACTGTAAAGCCACAATCAACAGGGCTATGGCTTTACAGTGGCTGTTAGCCAATCCCTGCATGCGGGCTGGCTCTGTAAAGAGCGCCAACATGCAGGGAGGTGGACCCCGAGCATAGCAAGAATATCGCAAGATTACTCAGAACTTGCCGAGTACCCCGAGTACCGAGATATTCGTGCGAGTACCGAGTAGTGACAAGCATACTCGCTCATCCCTAATACAGGGCTATGTGAGGGCTTAATTTATGTGCACTGAGTGGACATTTTTAATGATACCATTTTGAGTCACATACAACATTTTCATTTTATTGTAACAACGTGGTGACCCAAAAACATAATTGTGGCGTTTTTATTTTTTCCCATCACGCCATTTATCAATTGGATTAATTTACTTCATATATTGATAGCTTAGATTCTTACGAACGCAGCGATACCAAATATGTGTATGTTTTTTTTCACTGTTTTATTGCTATTTTCAGTTCAGCTCCTTTGGGGGCCCCTAAGAGAGAGGGGGCCCTGGGCAACTGCCCAGTCTGCCCCCCTAACACTGGCCCTGCTTATGAGAGCAGTGAGTGGGCTAGACATGATTTTTGACATACAGTACATTTGTTTCAATAGTCTTTTAATACATGACTACCTATATACAGGTTAGATTTTTGACTAATAAAATAAGCGTGGTCAGCGCTCTAATACGAATTATGTAAATACTCAGTAAAAAAATAGTAATGCCATTTGTGCACATATAGGTCAACATAGAGATTGTATGGTAATATATATAAAAATGTTTATGTTTTTTACTTTGTATTTATATCTTATTTAAATATTTTATTTAAGATGCTGATATTATTTGGAATTTACTGAGTTTATATACCAGAATTAACTCCATAGTTTTCTTTTATCTGAGATCTAATATAACCATTTATTCCAAGTTTAAAAAAAAATCTTTGTCCTTTTCTCTGAACTAAACATTAATTTCTATTCAGCTTCCATTTTTCATGCTAATAATAACCTGACCTCTGGTTCTTCACTATGCTTTCGCCTTGACCCAACATTTCTCTTTCTGGTGCATCAAAATTCCTTTCCTCTCTTAGGCAGAAAGGGCAATTGCTGCAAGGTTTGATACATCCTAATGTTCAGAGCTTTACATCAAAAGCTACAGATCCCAAACCTTCAAATACCGTTCTGTTCTTTGAAACAACATCTGAACGTATAAGCAACTGGAAATATTTTCCTTCGCTCAACATTTTGCTTTGGTTGAAATTTTAATTAAAACATTTTAATTATGTTTTGTAAACACAAACTCTTCATATCCGCTAAGAAAATGTCCCCGCTTTGATGTACAAGAATCTGAAACAATAGATCCTCAGTCTGAAAGAGCAGTAAAAATCATAAGCTTCTACAGCTATTGATTGTATGCAAAAAGATGTCTGCAGCTTGTTACAATGAAAATATTAGGGTTTAGTTAAAGGGGTTGTTCATGCATAGTGTCCCATCTTATTTGACATCGAAGGTAAAGAAAAATGCAGCTACGAGCTGGACAGTACATTGTCTGAGCCAGCTGCCCATGTGCATTATATATGCTGGGCTTCACAAGGTTGCCTCTGTAACTTTATAGCCTTGTTTCTCTACATATCCAATGTCAGATCGGACGAGAGAATTGACTGGATAATCCCTTAACCAATTGTTGTTTCTTATTTGAAACTACATCCTCAAGAACACTCTTTACAGGATAATCCTTTATTGTACACAGGCTGCTGATCTCTTCAAGAACAAGCAAATTGCTCAGTCATTGCGTGAATAATCTTTTGTGAAGCGCAAAACATCATCATTCTTGGCGGTACATCATCTTGGGTACACAGGACCTTCACTGCAGAGAACAATGGTACCTATGTGCACTGAGCAATCTACTTCAGATTCACAGTCTGACCATGTAAACAGTTATTAAACAACTGCCATGCAGTAAATATTTATTGATCAGCCCTTGTTTTGTGCCACCACACACTGTTAGGCCACATGGACACATTGAGTATGTGATGAGTTGTTTACCTCTGTTTTTGTAAGTCAAATTAGAATTGGGTAAATAATCCAGAAGTGGTGATGTGTTTCTATTATACATTTCCTCTGATTATTCTACTCTTGATTTTGGTTACAAATCCTTAGGTAAAAACCTCTCCAAATACTCAAAGTGCACACATTGTCTTGAAGGTCCAGTGCTCAAAATCTTCACACACACACCCTGCTATGAAGCAAACTTCCATCATGTGTCATCCACTGTTTGTGTCATCCACAACCTGTCTCATCCATACTCGATCTCATCCCCATTCTGTGTCATGGACAACCTGTCTCATCCACAACCTGTCTCATCTACAACCTGTCTCATCCACAACCTGTCTCATCCACAACCTGTCTCATCCATACCACATCTTTTTAACCGATGACATGTTGTATACATGTCCTTCCTTGACCACAACACAGCTAAGACACTTGTCCATGCCCTCATTATCTCCCGCCTGGACTACTGCAACCTCCTATTCACCGGCCTCCCTGCCTCCTCCCTCGCACCTCTCCACACCATCCTCAACTCTGCTGCCCGGCTCATCCACCTATCTTCCCGCTACTCCCCCGCCTCCCCTCTCTGCCAAGCCCTCCACTGGCTCCCCATCCCCCAGCGATCTCGCTTCAAAACCCTAACCTTGACATACAAGGCCATACACAACCTGTCCCCTCCCTACATCTCCAACCTGGTCTCCCGCTACCTCCCTTCGCGCAATCTGCGCTCCTCCCAAGAACTCCTCCTCTCAACCCCCCGCATCTCCACCTCCCACAACCGCACACAAGACTTCTCTCGTGCTTCTGCCAGACTCTGGAACTCCCTCCCCCATCACATCAGACACTCCCCGACTCTGGGAACCTTCAAGAAAAACCTGAAGACCCACCTCTTCCTACAAGCCTACAACACACACTGAGACCCACTGCACCATCTCACCTCCCCCTCCTACTGTCTCCCTCCCCACCCCCTTTAGACTGTGAGCCCTCGTGGACAGGATCCCCGACCCTGCTGTACCCGTATGACTAATTGTGATATGTCATCGTTTGTCGTCGTTTGCGGTCGTCCTCGACCACCTGTTTCTGTCTACCCTCCAAATTGTAAAGCGCCATGTATCCTAATGGCGCTATATAAATACCTATTAATAATAATAATAATAATAATAATAGTATACGTCACATAGATCATCCCTATTGCGTGATGTCATGATGATTCATCATCTTATATTGTATATAAGGATGTCTTTGTTACTATTTCTTGATATCCCAGAGGAATGAGCACAGACAGCTCCGAAACACGTCGGATTATAACACTTTTGACCGGAAAGCCTGATTCCTGTTTTTTCTCGACAGCAGCGTGGACCCAAAGCACTTCATCCGAACTCAGTCATCCATACCTTGTCTTATCCACACCCTGTCTCATCCAAACCCTGTCTCATCCTTACCTTGTTTCATCCATATTCTGTCTCATCCATACTCTGTGTTATCCATATTTTTTCTCATCCATACCCTGTCTCATCCACACCCTCTCTCATTCACACCTTGTCTCATCAACACCCTGTCTCATCCTCTCCCTGTCTCATCCATACTCTGTCTAATCTATACCCTGTCTCTTCCACACCCTGCCTCATCCACAACCTGTCTCATCCATACCCTGTCTCATCTACACCCTGTCTCATCCTCTCCATCTCATCCACACCCTGTGTCATCCATAACCCTGTCTCATCCACACCCTGTCTCATCCTCTCCATCTCATCCATACCCTGTCTCATCCACACCCTGTCTCATCCTCTCCATCTCATCCACACCCTGTGTCATCCACTCTGTCTCATCCACACCCTGCCTCATCCACAACCTGTCTCATCCATAACCTGCCTCATCCATACCCTGTCTCATCCACACCCTGTCTCATCCTCTCCATCTCATCCATACCCTTTCTCATCCACACCCTGTCTCATCCTCTCCATCTCATCCACACCCTTTGTCATCCACACCCTGTATCATGTACACCCTGTGTCATCCACACTCTGTCTCATCCGCTCCGTCTCATACACTCTACTCATCCACGACCAGTGTCATCCACACCCTGTATTATCCATAACCTGTGTCATCCACACCCTGTCTCATTCACACTCTGTCTAATTGACACCCTGTCTCATTCAAACCCTGTCTAATCGACACCCTGTCTCATCCCGTCTTAAAAATCTGCAAAAAAATTAACTTGCATTGGGATTTAAATGCTGCATCATGTTGATTAATTATGAGAATTTTCACCACATATTTAACCCTCCAGTAACGCATAGGATAAAATTGCTGACAAATCAGAAGCCAAATTAACAAATAACTGATATAGATATTGCTGCAATTTGTGGCAGATTTTTTTCAGCTCTGTTTTCATTGGTTTTGTGCATATCGTATAACCTCTGATGTCTACAGAATAGTCTCCAGTTAACATGAAGCCAAGAACTGAAACAAGTCAAAAGGTTAGGAACAATTTGATCTGTGTGTATGTCTCCAAAGAAGAGTCTCTCTATTTATTTTTCTTGAGAAATAGAGATAGAGAGAGATAGAGATGTATATTAAAAACCTTAATAAAAGTATGATCTTAGGATCGGTTCCCATGCCCAGCTATTATCTCTTTTTAATGGATCAAGTATTGAAAAACAAATAAAGCTAGAATGAATGCACCCTTTGATTTCCATTTTGCATGCTTCT
Source organism: Allobates femoralis (assembly GCA_033576535.1). NCBI lineage: Eukaryota > Metazoa > Chordata > Amphibia > Anura > Aromobatidae > Allobates > Allobates femoralis. Next base: position 586,180,008 of record JARQOC010000003.1, read on the forward strand.
TTATTTTTACAATGAATCTACTTTTGCTAGAGTTGTCTATGAACATATCTAATGTTCTTCATACACAAGAGTTCATGGATGAGAGAACAGATGACCATCCATTAAATCCATTTCCCATAGACAAAACAAAAAACGAATACAGATGCTGTCATTTTTTTTGCCAGACATAAAAGTTGTGTAAACTATGGTATATTTTTTATCCAGTTTAAAAATCAAATGGCAGCTGGATTGCTGTAAAGCAGAAGCCATTTTATGATAACACTGTCACCATTCAAATCAATGGACCCTGTAATGAACCATTTTATTTCCATTTTTGTTACTCTAAAACAGATATAAAAATGGAGATAACTACTGGACATATGAAAACCTTAAATGTACTTTATAATAACTTGAAATCACAGAATTATTATGAATAGACATTGAGTCAAATATGAATATCTCTAATCTAGGTTTCTAGTTTTACTATTGTTGTGTGCTTTCTTGATAGAAATGTCTATTGAGATTATTTTAAATTTCACATACAAGGTAATCCTGCGAAAAATATCCTATTGGAAATGTTCATCATTTTTAAGAAATGGGCACAAATCAGTGGATGTGAGAACACCATCTTCACCTTCCTTATTTTGAGTATTTGCAATACAAACTCTTCTTTGTGAAATTTTTTCTCAAGCTCACGATTATCCCTTAAAGGGAATCAACCACCTCAGATCACCCTAATACACAGTTAGTACATGTCCCTGCACCCTAAGGATACCTTTCCAGCACTGTTTTTGTGTAAAATCTTGCATTAGTATAACTCATATAATAAAGAGTTTATAAAGTTACTAGCCTGGTGACTTCTGGGCGTATCCCTCCTTCTGTTATACTTCAGGGCTGTGCATTCATTTCATGGCTGTGCTCCCCCTCCCTCTGTGCAGAGGAGATAACGATCACACCCATCAGGGCAGGGCAGCAGGCACGGAGGGAGGGGGAGCACAGACATGCAATGCACAGCCCTGAAGTATAACAGAAGAAGGGATACGCCCAGAAGTCACCAGGCTAGTAAGTTTATAAACTCTTTATATGAGTTATACTAATGCAATATTTTACACAAAAACAGTGCTGGAAAGGTATCCTTAGGGTGCAGGGACATGTACTAACTGTGTATTAGGGTGATCTGAGGTGGTTGGTTCCCTTTAAAATAGAGTTGTCTCATTATGAAAAGTCTTATCCATAAGCTGCTATGGAAGACCCCCACATGTCTACTGATTGTAAGAACAGACACTCTTTGGATTGACCATCACTGCAAGGAACTTTGTGAGTGATCACAGCTTATCCTAATCCATGGTATTCAGTTCACTACCACATTTGTTTCTTTGTCTTCCTCAAAAAACTATTTTAAAAGTCATGTGATTACTGTTACTTGTACATTATTAGGGTACCTTTACACGCCACACCTTTTGGCAGCAATAGGAGGCAATCTACACAGATACATAGGTCACATGACACAAGAAGAAACACAGTAGATCCAATTGTAATACATAATAACTAGATTTTTCAAAAATAGAGGGCATACATAAGAATTAACACACTTATCGCCAAACCAAGGATGATAAAACAATTCCGTAGTAAAGTGCATGTGCATTATATAGTAATAATATCAAATGGCCAGCAAAGTGTATACCAATAATACAAGACCTCTATATAAGTATGTATGCTGAATAATCAATATAGCAATAGGCCTACTGTGAGACAATTAAGGATAGGACCAACATTGTGCATTAAAGATCCTACCCTCAGTAGTACATATGTGCAGAGTACCACAGCAACCCCTTAGTGGAAAAAGAGTCCCGTGCTCCCTGTCCCCAATGTATGTTTCCTCTTCTTTTCATCAAAGTTTCATTTGGGGGGAGTGTGCCACAAAGCTCCACACCCATCCTTATATCTGTCATGGTGTGTATAACGCCAAATGGCAAGCACAGCTGTAGCGCTGCGTCACTTTTGGTCCAGACCAGAAGTGCTGTGACGTCACCAGGGTGGACGTAGTGCACATGTCCGGTAGCAGGGATGCGTCACCATGGCTCCCAGGCATACGCACCCGCGGTTTGAGATACCACGCCTCCCGGGGAAGTGCAGAGGGAAGCAACACAGCGCATTTGACGGCAAATACAAAATGGACAATGTAAAAGCAATGGATTTGATCCCTTGGGGACCAGGGGGGCAATAAGATTCAGTGGGAGCATGGAACAATACAAAATAGCACCATATAAGTACATCATTACATTATGACAATACCAACAACACCAATATGGGATGTTCGGAGAAATCGTGAATTGGGTCATATAAGGGACTTCGATTAAGGAACATGATAGGCTGCCTTATAAAGACGTGTTTTTAGGAGTGTCTAAAACTGTAAATTGTGGATAGTCTTAATGTCTTAAAATAGATTATTGCAGAAAATTGGTGCAGCTCAGGAAATGTTTTGGAACTGGGAGTGAGAGGTTCGGATTAATGGGGGTGTTAGTCTTGGGGTCGATGAGGAGAATAGCTAGTCCCCCAGACCTCATCTTAGCCTCTCATACAGCCAGGACAGAATTCCCACACTCTGCTCTGATAAGGGTCAGTCACCCCGAAACGCAGTCTGCAGTTTGGGGTTCTGATCTGGCTCAAATCCTAAGTCATATTAAAAGGCTTGTTAATTATGACTACAAGGATTTCTACCCTTATTGGGTGGCATTAGAGTTTTTCACTTCCTCAATGAAGTGACAATTTGCATATTTCCTAGAGGAGCATTGTGGCTGTAAGGCCTGTTTCACATCTAAGGTTGGTGTGCGTTTTGCTTAATTTGCGTTTGTAGGCGTTTTTACTGCTAAAAACGCATTAAAACGCTAGCGTTTTTGCCCCCATTGATTTTAATGGAAACGCATGTAAAAATGCATGTGCCTTTGCAAAAACGCAAAACGCATGCGTTTTTGCAAACGCCGCACAAAACGTCGGGGAATGCGTCTACGGCGCCGTTTGCAAAAATGCATGCATTTTGCGTTTTTACATGTGTTTCCATTAAAATCAATGGGGGCAAAAACGCTAGCGTTTTAATGCATTTTTAGCGGTAAAAACGCCTAGAAACGCAAATGAAGCAAAACGCACACCAACCTTAGATGTGAAACCACCCTAAGTCTCCTTATCATCTTATCTGTCCTCTCCATGAGGAGAATAGCTAGTCCCCCAGACCTAGAACTTACTATTGCATTGGGTAAGGCTGCTTTCACATCACTTTTTTTTCCTGTTCGTGGGATCCTACTTTCTGTAGGAACACACGGACAGGAAAGGACACCAAAGGGGATGACCTATTCTGTGTCCGGGTCCGTGATTATCACGGATCCGGACACAGCGGGGCACTTCCACTTCCGCAATGTATAATATGCATTGTGGAAGTGAAATTTAGTAAAAGAAAGAGTTAAAAATAAAAATCTGTATGCTCACCTGCCCGCGATCCACCGAAGCCTCCAGCAAGATCCAGGTGCTTATAGGACCTGCGGTGGCATCACAACCCGATCAGCTGATCGGGTCAATGACCGCAATTACCGTGGTAACTGCAGTCATGAGACCCGATGATGCTGTTGGGTTTTGACATCACGGCAGGTCCAATCACCCGGAGCTTGCTGGAGGCAGTGGTGGATTGTGGACAGGTGAGCATACAGATTTTTTATTTTTAACTCTTTCTTTTACTTAATTTCACTTCTGCAATGTATATTATACATTGCTGAAGTGACATTAGATGGTTAGGAGCAAGTTTAGTGTACTGAGCATGCTCAGTAACTAAAATCGGGTCAGAGGAGCGAGGAACTCTTTTCTCGGACCCGCGCTCATAGGCCCCCATGTTAAAGGTCGAGAATCGGATAGGATTTGGCCTAATTGACATTTGATTTTGTGGGATCCGCTTTTTTTTCTGTGCCCAAAATTGGAGCAGTCTCTGATTTTGGGCACAGCAAAAAATCTGACACAAATCGGATCCCACAAAATCGGATGGCAAATAGGCCAAATCCGATCCGACCCCCGTAGGATAACATGGGGGCCAAATCAGATTCGTGGCTGTCCGTTTTACAATGGACACCACGGATCCAAAAAAAACTTGATGTGATAGCACCCTAAGGGGGACTGTGAGGCGTCAGATGGTCTAGATAATTAAATGCTTGTCAACACAGCAGAACACAGCACAACAATAGCTGATCAAAGTATACCATACACCTGTAATGGCCACTTTACACGTCCCAACATTGGTCCGATATTGGATCCAACGCCGCGGGAGCGCGCTTTTTCTGGGCAGAATTCCAAGATCGCATAGGAGATGTTACACAGCGCGATATCGGCAGGCAACGCCACTACGATGTGTACGCCCCCTTGTACGAGCGACCCAGGAACAACCATTTTACATGGGAGAGGATAGGGGAAGTTGTACTCCACATCGTAGTTGGGCTGTCACACAGCACGATCCAGCCACAACGTCCATCCAATATCGGCCCGTTGGAGAGCAGGCTCATTTGATCCCCGATATCGTTTTGGCATCGTTCGTGCATCGTATTGGACATTTACACCATACAACGCACGAATGATATCGGGGCCAACGCACGAACCACGTGACTTTTTATCGGAGATATCGCCGATATCTGGACGTGTAAAGTGGCCATTACATTATGTCCCGTCTTTCTACAAAGTGTTACACCTTTCACCAACAAGAATGGGAAACATTACTGCATTAATTGGCTTTATAAGGCTTCATATGGATGTTAAAATATTACAAATATCTTGTGCAGAATAAAGTGGTAGATAACTAGTAAGCAAATGTTAAGTACAGAAGTAGACTGTGTACCATGTTGGAAAGACCAATGAATGGGGCATAGCCAGGCAATGCATCAGTGTTATTAAATCACAACAGAAAGCATAAAGTTGCATTTATTTAAAATACTCCATATGCTGTATGAAATGGTTTATCATGGGTATCTATTTTGGGTCAATCATATTTTCATGAAAATATTCTTTTGGGGTTTGAATTACATTTTTGCAGTCACATTACATGACTGCAGACTGGCTGTCATGCTCACTGTCTGAGATTGAATGTTGTCATACAAACTTTTCCTACTTCTCTCAATACTACAATGAGACAAGTGGATGAAAATGTAGTTGGCATGTTACTGCCAATATGCAAATCTGCAGTCACATGGAGTATCTGCAAAAACTTACCTGAAACCTTGAAAACTTTAATTACATCTTTTGATTTGTAGTGATATGTAGCCATATATCTTAACAATTTTTTTCTTGGTCTTCTCTATTCTTGGTGACCTTTCTATCAACAACCCATCTAACAACCTCCATTAAGCAAGTTCTTCCATCAGGTAATGTAAGTGCTAACAGCAGTTCAAGGTGAGTGCTTCTGATTGTATGAAATGGAGTAACACACTTTCCATTAAAGAGTGGGTACTTTTGTTGTGAGGTGATGATAAAGAAATGACAAGGGAAGAGAAAGTAAGGAAGATGCATGCAAAAAATATTAACAGTACAAAATCCATCAAGAAGATCAAGGTAAAGAATCACAAAAGATAATAAATTGGAACGCTATTGTGGAAAATCGTGGCTTAGAAAAGCTTTTTCTTTTTAAAGTAAAATATTTTATTTGTACGTTGAGTCAGTGGCTAAACAGTAAAATATGTGCAGAATTTTAAAAGGTACATTATTACTTTTTAGTTTATTAAAGTACATATATACACCTCAACATTGAAATGCAGGCAAATCAACACCCCAGGTAGCAGATCTCTGTGCAATTGCCAACCATTAACATCATAGTCTTGAGACACTACAGACCATGAAAAACCAATGCAAAAACTGTATAAGAATCACACAAAAGGCGCTCTGCTGTAAAAATAAATAGCAAGTGCCGTGACAAAAACAGGGCCTTTTGGTTTATACGTTTCTGCAAGAAAACGTACAATAAGCTGTCTCACCCACTTCACGGTGGGCCCTGGTAGAGACAGTCCTAACTCTGTCCCTAGATGCTACATTAAAAACAGCAGATATTGGTAACAGCAGATATTGGAGATATTTTTTGTCCAGAGGTATGTACACACTGGCAGGTTTTTAATGTAGCATCTAGGAACAGAGTTAGGACTGTCTCTACCAGGGCCTACCGTGAAGTGGGTGAGACAGCTCATTGTACATTTTTTTGCAAAAACGTATAAACCAAAAGGCCCTGTTTTTGTCACGGCACTTGCTATTTATTTTTACAGCAGAGCGCCTTTTGTGTGATTCTTATACAGTTTTTGCATTGGTTTTTCATGTTTTTGGTGGGGATTGGTCGCAGTTCACACTGCTGCTTCCAATGTGTGCAGACTCATATTTTTTGCCTACACTACAGACCATGGTATCACATTTATGCCACATAAGTTGTTCCCAGTAGCACGAGCACCATGCAGCATGTCATGATGAAAAATGGCTCTTGGAACACTTCCACTTCTATAGCAGCTCAGAAAGCTATTGACTGCCTGCTCAGCCTCTTACGATTGAAAGATGCTTGGGGAAGAAAAGTGTACACCAGTCCGCGCTGCCAGGATCACTCACTTCAATAAATGCACGAGCAGTGGTTGTTCAAACAGATCCTTCTTTATTCCGACGCGTTTCAGTGCCCTCCTGGCACTAGTATCCCTGATGAAGGTGCCAGGAGGGCAATGAAACGCGTCGGAATAAAGAAGGATCTGTTTGAACAACCACTGCTCGTGTATTTATTGAAGTGAGTGATCCTGGCAGCGCGGACTGGTGTACACTTTTCTTCCCCAAGCATCCAGTTGAATCCACACGTGAGTGTGGTCAGTGGAAGTCCAGCAGCAGCCATCAGGATATTACTGACATGCTTTCAAACCAGTTGTGGGTCTCACAACTGGACTAGGTGAGTGGACTTGATTATTCACCTTTGCACAAATCAGTGTCTAGTGATAAGGGCACTATTGCGCCTCTTGTCCCCCCCCCCTATCTTTTCGATTGAAAGATGGCATTGCAGAATAGGTGACAAATGTTATATCAGGGTTTCTTGCCTTAAAGGGAATTTCTCATCAGGTTTTTGTAATCCCATCTGAGAGCAGTATAATGTAGAGAGGGAGAACCTGATTTCAGTGATGTATCACTTATTGAGCTGCTTACTGTCATTTTCATAAAATGACCGTTTTCTCTGATGAATATGAAACAGTTCATGAATGTGCTGGACTACCTGGCAGCAGGACAATTTGTCCTCTAATGATAATCTGCTGCTGAATATACAGTGATTTTATCAAAACTACACCCTGTAGACCTGTAAATGACACAACACTGGAATCAAGATCTTTGGCCCTACATTAAACTACTCTTAAATTAGGTGGCAAAAACCTGGTGACAGATTCCCTTTAAATTATGCTACTCTCAGAAGAGGAAGCAAAAATATAGTAACAGATTGTCTTGAAATATTACATTAAATGTGTTGCCCTTAGTGTTTGTGTTCTATTGTCTCCCCACTATGGAATACAAGGAGTGCAGATATGCAAAAATGAAACTTTACTCACAAGAAGCAACCAGTTTGATGATCACCCAATAACAAACTAGATAATTTCAACAGTCTTATAAGAGGCAACATTTCTGTTTGAATATTTGTAGACAGCTGGTGAAATAAGAACTAAGCAAATATATTTTAAAAAATGATATTGATATGAATTTCTCACCAGATTTTGGTAACAACCAATCAAACACCTATGGGCAAAGATATCAAACCATAGATGTCCATAAATTAACTTATGTGTAATAATGAGACATGACAGAAGGAAAAAGTATTGAACACTTGAAGAAATAGAGGTGCAAAAAGCCTTGGAATGTCATGACATCAGGTGAAATATTTCAGTAATAAGATCAGGACACCTGGTTTTTGTGGGCCCCTGGCGAAAGAGTCTCAGTGGGTCAATTTAATTTATTTATATAATCCCCACAAATATAATCCCTCTCCATGCCTGTATTCTCCTGTGTGCTGTGCTTCCCCGCTTTGTGCATGTCTCCACCCTGCGTGTTGTGTCTCTCTCCTGCGTCTGTCTCTCCCCTGTATGATGGCTCTCCCCCGAGTGCACTGTATCCCTGCTCTGTGCCTGTCTCCTCCCTGTGTGCTGTGTCTCTCCCCTAATCTGTCTGTCCCCTGTATGATGTCTCTCTCCTGAGTGTGCTACATGTCCTCCCTGTGCCTGTCTCCCCCTGTGTACTGTGTCTCCCCTCTCTGTGCCTGTCTTACCCTTTGCACTCTCTCCCCTACATCTGTCTTTTCCCTGTATGATGTCTCTTCCCCGTGCGCTGTTTTCTCTCTGTGTGTCTGTATTCCCCTTGTACACTGTCTCTCTCTCCCCATCTGCTTCCTTCCATTGCACTCACTTGATCTCTCTTTTTTTTTCTCTAATCTTCTCTCACCCTGTCCAAGAAACATTAAGTTGGTAGAGTCTGGAACACAAATTAAAACAAAAAGAACACTTAATTCACAGTGAAAAAAAGTGCACTGTTGTCACAGCTATTTTTTGCTGCAGTGACAGCAAAGCACAGCACATGGCAGAGCACAGACAGCAAAGCCCACTCACAGCAGAACACAGTGACAGCAAGGAACACCAGAAGGCAGAAGAGCATAGACAGCAGAGCCCACCAACAGCAGCAGAGTCACTCTGCACAGCACAAAGCAGCAGCCAGTGCACAGAGCAGGGCTGGTGTGGTGGTATGCAATGTTCTGCAGCCCCTGCCCATCAAATGCACACATCTGCAGCTGAATAGCCTAGCACTGGAAACATTACATGATTTACAGAACAGTAGGAGCACAATCTGCAGAGCAGTGGGCACTAGACATATTCTGCAAACTGCTGGACATACTATTCAGAGCACTGGATACACTCTGCAGAACACAGGACACACTGCAGAGCACTGGACATACTATTTAGAGCACTGGACACACTCTGCAGAGCACTGGACACACTCTGAAGAGTACTGGACACACTCTGCAGAGCACTGAACACACTCTGCAAAGAATCGGACACACAGCAGAGCACTGGACACACTCTGCAGAGCACTGGACACTCATCAGAGCACTGGACACACAGCAGAGCACTGGACACACTTTGCAAAGCACTGGACACACAGCAGAGTACTGGACACACAGCAGAGCATTGGAGACACTCTGCAGAGCTCTGGACACACAGAAGAGCACTGAACACACTCTGCAGAGAATTGGACACACAACAGAGCACTGGACACACTCTGCAAAGCACTGGACATACAGCAGAGCACTAGACATACAGCAGAGCACTGGACACACTCTGCAAAGCACTGGACACACAGCAGAGCAGTGGACACACTTTGCAAACCACTAAACACACCAAAGAGCACTAGACACACTCTGCAGAGCACTGGACACACAGCCGAGCACTGGACACACATCAGAGCACTGGACACACTCTGCAAAGCACTGAACACACAGCAGAGCACTGGACAAAAACTGGACACAGCAGAGCACTGGACACAAAGCAGAGCACTGGACACAATCTGCAAATCACTGGACACACAGCAGAACACTGGGCACATTCTGCAGATCACTGGGCACACAGTAGAGCACTGGGCACATTCTGCAGAACACTGGACTCACTGCAGAGCACTGGACACTCTGCAGATCACAGGACACACAGCAGAGCAGTGGACACACTTTGCAAAGCACTAGACACACCAAAGAGCACTAGACACACTCTGCAGAGCACTAGACACACAGCCGAGCACTGGACACACATCAGAGCACTGGATATACTCTGCAAAGCACTGAACACACAGCAGAGCACTGGACAAAAACTGGACACAGCAGAGCACTGGACACAAAGCAGAGCACTGGACACAATCTGCAAATCACTGGACACACAGCAGAACACTGGGCTCACTCTGTAGATCACTGGGCACACAGTAGAGCACTGGGCACATTCTGCAGAGCACTGGACACACAGCAGAGCACTGGACATACTCAGCAGAGCACTGGGCATACAGCAGAACACTGGACATGCTCTGCAGAGCACTGTACACACTTCTGCAGAGCACTGGACACACTCTGCAGAGCACTGGACACACAGAGGAGCACTGAAACACAGCAGATCAGTGGACACACTGTGCAGAGCACTGGACACACTCTGCAAAGCACTGGACACAGAAGAGCACTGGACACACAGCAGATCACTGGACACACTGTGCAGAGCACTTGACATACTCTGCAGAGCAATGGACACACAGAAGAGCACTGGACACAGCAAATCACTGGACACACTCTGAAAATTACTGGACACACAGCAGAGAACCGGACACACTCTTCAAAGGACTGGACACACAGTAGAACACTGGATACACAGTAGAGCACTGGACACAATCTACAAAGCACTGGACATACAGCAGAACAGTGGAAACACTCTGCAAAGCACTGGCCACACTCTGCACACACAGCAGAGCTCTGGACACACAGCAGAGCACTGGACACACAGCAGAGCACTGGACACACTCTGCAAAGCACTGGACAAACAGCAAAGCACCAGACAAACAGCAGAGCACTGGAGACACATCAGAGCACTGGACACATTCTGCAAAGCACTGGATACACAGCAGAGTACTGGACACACAGCAGAGTATTGGACAACTGCAACGCATTGGATACACAGCAGAGCACTAGACACAGCAGACCACTGGACACTCTGCAGACCACTGGACACTCTGCAGATTACAGGACACTCTGCAGATCACTGGACACACAGCAGAGCACTGGACACACTCTGCAAAGCACTGGACACACTCTGCAGAGCACTGGACACACTCTGCAAAGCACTGAACACACAGCAGAGCACTGGACAAAATGCAGAGCACTGGACACAGCAGAGCACTGGACACAAAGCAGAACACTAGACACACTCAGAAAATCACTGGACACACAGCAGAGCACTTGACAAACTCTGCAAAGCACTGGACACACAGCAGAGCATTGGGCACACAGCAGAGCACTATACACACTGCAGAGCACTGGACACATTCTGCAAAGCACTGGACACACAGCAGAGCACTGGACACACAGCAGACCACTGGACATACAGCAGAACACTGGACACACTATGCAGAGCACTGGACATACTCTGATGGCTGTGGGCCCCTGGGTGGTATATATTTTTCCCTGACTAGGGCACCTCTGTGTGCTCCAACCCCCTCTCCCTCCTAAAATGTATGCACTTCCTGCAGAAGATCATAGAGTTCTGCTGCCGGCTCAGTGCTGACGGGAATTGTGATATAGCGTCTGCCAGACAGTTTAGGAGGGAAAGGGGGGCTGGAGCACACAGGAGGGCCCCTGTCAGGGGCAAATATACAGCATCCAAGGGCCCACAGCCATTGGAGGATACAGTGCAAGCGAAGGGCAGGGGATGCTGTTCTGCGGCAGACAGCATGGGGCCCCCGAGACACTTCAGGGCCCAAGTGCGCTGGGTGCTGACACTGCCCTGAATAAAATGTAATCTGCCACTTAGTGAAAAATAATATAACCTGGTTCAACTGATAGCCTACAAAAATACTCTCATTACCAAGGTTCCAAACAAGAAATATCTCATGATGGGTGACACCAGTGAGCTCTCTTAAGTCCTTCAGAACCTTATTGTTGCATAACTTACTGATAGTTCCAGTTAGCACTGTTGGGGCCATAATCTAGAAGTGGAAATAATGTAATTTCACTATAAATGGTCACGTTGAGGTGCTCCTGGAAGATTTAATAGGAATGTTCTGACTCACTACATGTTAGTTACCCTAAGTGATGTGTGAAGTCTGACAGACAGCTAAACCTTCATCTGCAATAGGTCAAAGAGGAAACTGTTGCTTGAAATCTGTGTTTTCATTGAACATTAGCAAACATGTTTGGTGAAACTAGGTAAAATTGAGATAAGAAAAGTGTCTGAAGTCAATAATAAGTGCTCTTTAGGGTCATGCAGGACTGGAATCAAGAGTCTGATGTTTATTAGCGCTATGGTTTCCAGAATGAAGGATATTAGGCTTTTGTGGGTTGTCTTGCTGTGCCTGATTGAAGGAGTGTTAGATGAGAATTCTCTGTGCTAAGCCGATCATTCTTTCCTAAGATCATCTAATACGAGAAGAGTGAGGTGGGTTGAATGTCCATGTGCAACTCTGGACATAAGGAATATGTAAAGAGTTTTGAGGCTTTGTATTTCTGTAGAAGGCACAGGAGCATATGGTCTTGGCAGGTTCAGATTTGACAGAGCTGGTAAAGAGTTCTTCCACCATTCCCAGTGGATCCTCTTATTGGGTGGCAGAGGTGTATCTCAGTCAGACATTTCCCTAGTTAAGTCTCTTAGTAGGGCCTTTCCTTATATTGTACCAGGAGCTGCGAAAATCCAAATAATCATATAGACTGTTGAGTTGATGGTTGACATGACACCTCTATATGTGAATAGCTTTTCTTCCTGGCTGACCTGAAAGCTGAAAGTGTCTGACTTCTATTTCCAGAGAAGTCCAAGGCAGTGTTTCATCCATGCAGGGTCTGAGCCCAAGTTCAAGTCTCTGAGATCATTATATAATTCCTGAGAAGGGAATACTTGCATCAGCTCTTGGCTGTTTGAAGCTATTTTCTGAAACCTGAGGTTTGAGCAGGCAAGCATACCTAGGCTCCTCCAAGAAGACTGATGGTAGTCTCATTTGAAGGCATGGCTTTCAGACAACTGTTTTCTTTTTTTTTTGTTTTTATTTGTGGATTTTTACCTTTACATGTATATAACTGGCTATGGTTTTAATGAGCATAAATAAAAGTAATGTAAGGCTTGCACATTGACAAGAAAAACTGTAACTATGTTTTGAACTTTTCACATTCAAACTCCATATCTTACCATACACTACAGCTTTGAGTGTGAAAGTACGTTCATTTTAAAACAATTATCTTATCACATACATAAACATGACTTGAAACTATTTAGCGTATGATTAGTTATGCAGATTCTTGTAAAAATACTGTATTGTTGCTAGTTTGTTTCTTGTGTTTGACTACAACCTGATCTCACATTCCCTAATAGCGCAGTGTGATATTAGGTTGATTCTCAAGTGAAAAATCACTGATTCAAATTAAGAAGCAACCATGAAGAAGGTTTCTCAAAAAAAGAGGAAAAGCATCATCCAGCTCATTGATAGGTGTCTCTCGGCCAAGAAAATTGCCAAACTGCATCATGTGAGTTTTATGAAAGTTGGAGAATATGAAATGAAGTTGATCCATCCATTCAAAAGCCATCGAGGTGGACGTCAAAGCAATATATCAGAGTCAACATGTCAGCTCATCATAATTACTACAAATACTATTGTATTATCTATTACAATTGTCTGAACATTTAAACATTTGACCATTTGAGCACTGATGTCCAATCTTGTATTACCTCTAATCTTGTATTAGATTAAACCTACTTGGTTTTCTCATATACCTTGGATTGTATAAGGGGAGCATAGTCAAAGTTGTTGGTGCTCTTGCACATTTTAAGTGTTATTAATTGTGTGTTCAGTTTGTACCTTTAAATTTTTGTACAATAAAGATTTTTGCATATTCTCGTTGAGTTTTTTTAAATATTCCCAGATCCCGGTCAATTATACATGATCTCTGGTTCTTTCCTATATCATACGTGTTGATTTAGGCATGTGACTGGTGGATCACGTAATTGTGCCACTCAAAAACCCTCTTTTTCTAATACTGAGCCTTTGCTCTAGCGCTTCATAGACCGCTACACTATACTGTGTTTAAAAAGTTTTGGGAGATATAGAAATTTTCTACATACTTTTCTCAATGGTATTTAGAGCGTCATCTATCCATAGTGTAGTTCGGGTATATTTGCATTAATTATAGGTTACTTCTCTATATTGTTGTGGCATTTGTTAACAAACTTTATTTTAAAATAAATTAAATAACAACTATATTAGAATAACTATGAGATAGTTTTGTTGTGGTATATCATATCATGATTATGCCTATTATATAACAATTCAACTAATAGTAGTGGGATATTCCTTCTTTCACATATATATGTGAGTCATATGCCCCAGTCTTAAGTTTAGTATTATCTGATATGACATTTGATATCTAGAATGATAGAGGCTTTTCTGTGTCTAGGCGTTTTGACTAATGATGAGCGAATAGTGAAATGTTTTGAGTTCGGATTATTCTAACCGAATACTTTGACTATTCAGGTATTCGTCTTGAATACTGACCCTAATGCAAGCCGATGGGGAACTCGAATAGTTTTCAAGGAAATCTTCCAGACAACTATTCCCCATTTACTTGCATTGGGTTCAGTATACGAGGCAAATACCTGAATAGTAAAAAAAAAATCCAGCAGCTCATCCGGTGTAATATAAAATCAATTTTTTATTCCTTCATAGTTAAAAATTGTTTACAAAAGATTACAGGGAGATTAAAAAATGTTGAGACATATACCATAGCATGCCATGAGTAAAGGTTTAAAGAGTAACCGCCGTTTAAATTTTTATTTCATAATAATTTAGAGCAAGTGATTATAATAAACTTTCATAATCCTTCCATAAGGTGTCCCCACAATGCTGTGTGTGAAGCACACATATGTTCATTATCAGTCAAATCCGTTTTCACACTGAATACCGGCATGTAACCATATAAGGGAAAGGGGGCATGGCCTACACTGCTGATTGCAGCTGGTGAGGAATCAATGTATCAGCTTATCTCAGCATACAGTACAGTTGCTAAGCAATGTCATAATGTCAGGATCAGTGTAAACGTCTTTCGTTGGCACAAGATTCTGATCTGTCATCTGGCTTCACACAGCTCAGATCTCTGTTATCCCCTTCTCTGCTTTCACGTCACACTGCTCCCTATCAGTCTGCTCTCAGACGTTATGGATATACACAGAGAGTGCTGGTAAATGCTGGCCATGCCCACACAGCCATAAAATGTAGTTATTAAAAGAGCACAGAAAAATGTGAGAAAATAAGTCATAAGTCAAAAAAGCATTATCTTAGCTGCTATGTGCCCCATCACTAACAACCAGTGCTGTATTGTTTTGTTCTCTTTTTTTCAATGAAATGACATTTAGACTTTAAGTGTCTGAAAGGCGTAAGTGTCTTATCACCTTGGGATATATCTAAACATTTTTAAATCTCCCTGTAAGCTTTTGTACACAATTTTTAACTATGAAACAATAAACAATTAATTTTATATTTCACAAGACAAGCTGCTGGATTTTCCTTTGCGTTAGTGTGTCCCTGGATTCCATAGCGTCTAGTCTCCCTGCACCAGCCGGATTTAATTGGACTCAACCTAGATACATGGACTAAAGTGATGGGGTAAGCTGAATTTTCTCTTTTTTCATAACGAATAGTAAAAAGTTAGAATAATCTGATCCTGAATATTTCACTATTCGCTCATCACTAATATTGACGCATAGATCTGCTCTTGCATGCCGTTACAATAGTCATAGTTGCGCCCCTGATAAGGATAAGGCTAGGTCATCACACTATTCATTACCCTATAAACATAAGTGCAAAAAGTTAATAGGTCAACACCATACCCACATTTGCCTGTAAAACCCCTGCAATATTATTATTTGATGGAATACCAATTTAAATGCAATATATCAAGTGTTTCATAACTGATAATCTGATAGTATAGCCAGACCTCGGCTATAATACATGATCATGGCAACGATGCAATAATATTATTTATTCTATTAAACAGTTTAATAAAGGTACTGTTGATGCATTCCTAATGGTCAGAGCAATGGTGCAATATTTGATACTGGCTCATATTTTTACTTACTGGACCAGTTTCACATAAAAGATAAATGACAAATAGTTAATAAATCTAATTTCCATAGACTCACCAAATTAAAAAAAAAACAGGTCCTGCAAAAAAACAAACATTTTTTTTCAAAACGGACAGAAAAGTTGTTTTTGCACAATTTTTTTCCCAATGGATCTCTGCAGGATCCATTCTGAGGGTACCTTTACACGTCGCAACATTGCATGCAATTTCACTTGCAACTTACTGGTTGCAGTGAAATCATGGACACATTGTTCCATTTGTACACGGCAACAAAATAGAATAATGTGTCCATGATTTCACTGCAACCAGCAAATTGCAAGTGACTTTGCAAGCAATATTGCCGCGTGTGACAGTACCCTCATAGATGATAACTGGGCATGTGAACTCAGCCTGAAACGAAAGCTACTATGGACAAACATTATACTGACAATGACAGTATAATATGAGCTTTATAGTTGTGAGACACGTAAACCATACTAACCATATGGGTCATAGTGCAATCATAAGCGCACAATCTGAGCCTTATTAGGAGAATACTAAAGGTACCGTCACACACGGCAATTTTGCTAGCAATTTCACTGGCAATTTGCTGGTTGCAGTGAAATCATGGACACATTGTTCCATTTGTACACGGCAACAAAATAGAACAATGTGTCCATGATTTCACTGCAACCAGCAAATTGCCAGTGAAATTGCTAGCAAAATTGCCACGTGTGACAGTACCTTAAGAGTATGGGCCGCTTTACACACACCAACTTCTGTGTCCAACTTCTGAACAGATCTCTGGTTACAGTTAAATCATGGACACATTGTTACATTTGTACACAGCCACAAATGAATAATGTGTCCATGATTTCACTGCAACCAGAAATTGCAAGTGACTTTGCAAGTGCAATGCTTCACGACTGTGGACGTACAGCCATCATAAGATGATAATCTGGATGTGAACTCGCGGACTGGAAACGAGCTCTTGGACAACATTTTACTGACAATGACAGGTTGAGGTTTAGGGAAGACAGTAAACCTTATACTCACCGCATAAGGTGGTCGCGTGTGACATCAGAGCGAGCGCCATCAATATCCGCAGCGTTGTGGGATCCTGACTGGTACGCCACCGCGAGCGATTTGCTAGCCACTTCGCTGGCCAATTTGTGGTTGCCGGGAGGGGAAATCAATGGACACATTGCGTTCCATTTGTACACAGCACAAAATAGAACAATGTGTCCATGATTTCACTGCAACCAGAGATCTGTTCAGAAGTTGGTACAAAAGTTGGTGTGTGTAAAGCGGCCCTTACACTTTGTTTGTGCAATAAATATAATATAGTAACAACATTGTTAGCCCTATGTGACATTATTGAGAATAAAAAGGGCAACAATAGTTAATATTAATGACTACAATAGTCATTGATTTTAATTATACTGTGATGACTATGTTGTGTTATATGCCACAGAGTAATAATGATAAATGATAGCGAACTATTTAATACACTATAATATATGGGCTTTTTTCCTTTTGTAGTCTTGGTACGATCCTATACTTTCATGGATACGGGAAATAGACTTGTACAAGCACGGTCGATTTGTCACAAATAGTTTTGATATTAATAATAAAAGTTATAATTTATCACATTAGTCCACAGACTTCAGTGAATTGGTTTCACACAAACCTATTGCACATATTTGTCATACATCAGTCACAAGTGAGTCATAGCACCTACATTATTAATCATATGAACAAGTATTTTACATCATATAAGAATAAACAACAGATAGTTACAGTGATTTAAAGGAACAGAGGTATAGAGATCAGAGTTGGATGTTGAGGTTATCTACTTGATCACATTTCCATTAGGGGTCGTTCTCATTCACCATTTAAGATCTGAGGGGACATTCCTCATCAATGTGCTGAATTGTTTGATGCTCAGCTCCACAGTCACAGGCAGGAGAGTCAGATTTCCCCCACTTAACATAATTGCCACACATTGTTGAGTGTTGGGTGACGTTTCATTGTCAGTGAAACGGTGGTAAGTTCAGTGAGCTAGACTCTGAGCTCACATATGATCACCAGCGGTTTTCCATCTTTTCTCAATTGATCATGTTATTCAAAAAGCGTTTATTTGTCTAGTTTGGACGCTGTTTTTCGTTTTTTTCAGCGGTTTTTCTGGCGGTTTTCTATGGAGGATTTTGTCCATGGAAACGCTCAAAAACCGCTGAGAAGAATTGACGTTGTATGCTGCTAAACCGCTAGGAAACCGCTCAACCGCTGGCGGATCCGCTCACATAAACCCACTATGTGTGCACAGCGGTTTCTAAATTACATAGGTTACTTGTAAGTCCTAAAGCTGCTAAAGATTTACATAAATTTAAATAAAACCTATGCTAAACCGCCGGCGGTTTTCGCTGCTAAACCGACACTAAACCACTATGTGGGCACATACCCTTATACATAAGATCTGCACAGACACCACACTTTGTTCTGATATAGTTTAGGGTGACCCAGGTTTTCCTTGGTAGATTGAAGCTGGTGGTAAGTTTTGTGGGTGAGGAAACATTTGAAGCTCACCGTCTACTGCACTCACCCAGAGTTCTCATAATTTTTTTTCTAAATTGAAATCATGTTCATATCGAACAATAGCAGTTTGGATGGGTAGATATCTAGATTTTGGTCGCTGTATTTGGACATCTTGGATATTTTGATGTATTGGAGTTTCCATTTTTTACTACTTTGGTGTATTCTTTAAGTAGAAGCTCTTGTCTTCTCAGGTTTGCAGGTGCAATGTGGCTAAGGGCAGGTAACCAGTGGACAGGGTGAGTCTAATAGCACCAGATATTATATGCATAGAAATTGTTCAGCTGGGTGTCAATTTCATTCACATGGCAGCTATTTAGCCATACTGGAGCACAGCATTCTCAGCAGAGTACACCAAGGCAAGGGTAGACATTATCAAGACAGGTGTTGAGGAACCCAGGAGGATCCACAGAGTTTCTGAATAATATTATTGTGTGCTTTCACCTTCTGTGCTGTCTTATTCAAGTGATATTTGAAGGTTAGGCTTCTATCAAGGGTTAGCCTAAGTACTTAGGCTTGAAATTGTGTCTGATAGGTTGACCTTTAAAGTGTACTTTGAGTTCCGCCTTAGCACTTGCGTTGTGTAGATGAAAGCAGCATACTTCCGTTTTTGATGGATTGGGCTTTATCCTCCATTGTTGGAAACACTTGCCCATGTCCTTAATGTCTTGTGTTAGAACCTCCTCTGCTTGCTCCATTTTTGTGATCACTGTGGCAAGTGCCCAGTCATCAGTGTATCCAAATTTCTGTGATACTGTGTCAGAAAGGTCAGCTAGGTGTAAGGCAAATAGGAAAGTACCTACATAATAAAGAGAATAAATATAAGTCTAGAAATTGTCCATTGTATTCATGTGCAATGTAACATAAACTAGCTTGAAGCATGACATATAATAACTGAACATTTATATTTGCTTATTCATAAGGCACATAGCTGGATGTTATCTCTAATGCAACAGAGTTAATGGTTATCTATGGCAACCTACAAAAGGTATGGCAATCCTGGACAGTTCAGAACATCATTGATATGACTGACCTTTTCTTCATCCTAAACTATGTCTGAGTAAATAGCACATACCGGTGGGGTTGTTGCAGCATAGCAGGGCTGGATGTGCTGAACAGCACATGGGGCAAAGGAGCTCTATATGTACACAGACATCTTGAATAGGTGTGGATAGAGCCATATAGGAAGTATGCAGAGTTATGTAGTGTACGAATCATAGAGATAGACAAATTCCTTAATGCAGTAAAAAAAAGCACCTTGGAGCAGTAGAGCTGTGTATGCAAATAGATAATTTGTCTACTCTGGCTGCCAGTTTGCTAAACTGAGGACAGCCATAAAAAGTACAAAAGCAAAAAAAAATGACATATACTCACCTCACCACTCAACTTTTCCCTGCCCATTTTTTGCCCCAGAGCCACGTATTCTTTTCCTTGTCATATGTCATGATCAACAGTCCTGTTCAGTATAAACTGGGAATTCCAGCCGCAACCAAATCTTGGAAGACACTGCGCATCACATATCAAAACACCACAGACGTGCAACGTGCAAGCAAACTTTTAGGTCTGGTCAAGACAGGAAGTCCTAGCCTAGAATGGACAGATTGAAGATATGATAGCAGAAGAAGAGAACCAAATGGTGAGCAACACTACTTGCTGAACCCCTGTCTGGTTCTCAGGGCCTCTTTCTGCCATCATAGCTTTAGCCTGTGTATTCTAAGCTGGGACCTCTGGAACAATCAAGCCAGAGAGGTCATTGCACATTGCAAATCTGAGCAATTCTCATGGCAGAAAGATCTGGCATAGAGTTAACAAGACAGGAATGTGGTGTACAAGAGAGAAAAGAAGATGCTCTGAGGATTCAAGAGATGAGCAGCAAGTATAAGGGATTTTTTTTACATTTACATATGAAATATATTGAGCTCTGGGGATTGCCTCTGCTTTTAAAAGGTATTCATATCCCGTAAACAGTGATGAGCAAACTCTAACTGTAAAGTTCCAGATCCATACTGGATACCTGGTGTCTGTGCATGGACCCCGAACATGGACTTCTTAGAGATGTCTTTCATACTGTTTAGGTTCGGCCACCCAGATAATGCATGTTGAAAAGCTGCAGTGAAGTCCATCAATGAGCTTTATCAGTGCCAAATGGGGATTAAAGCAGTTAAATCATACTTGCCAAAAACAGAGTGGGGGGACCCCACATCATTTTTGTTTTAATTATTTAAATAAATTATTAAAAAATCATCAAGGGCACCCTCCAATTTTGTTACCCAGCCAAGATAAAGCACACAGCTGGGGGTTAGTATTCCCAACCTGGGGAGGCCCATGGTTATTGGGTCCTAAA
Organism: Allobates femoralis; assembly: GCA_033576535.1. Classification (NCBI taxonomy): domain Eukaryota; kingdom Metazoa; phylum Chordata; class Amphibia; order Anura; family Aromobatidae; genus Allobates; species Allobates femoralis. The sequence goes on from JARQOC010000003.1 coordinate 586,200,788, forward strand.
AAGGTTAAAATTAGCAGCCCTCAGCCACCAGAATTGGTGTATTCATTAGATGCACCAAATCCAGACACTTTACCTGGCTCAACCCGATTGTTCTGTGCGGTAGCAATTAAGGTCATATAAGAGGTTAATGACAGCTGTCATTTGTCAAAAAAATCACAGCTACTACAAAGCCCTAGATTAGTAATGGGTAGGAGTCTATGAGATCCCCCATTACTAATCCTGTAAGTAAAAAGAAATAAACACAAAACGCATAGAAAAATCCTAGGATGGTTCTGCGCATGTATCAGAAAGGTTATGACTCATCTCATGATGCCATTAACTTTCCTGCACTTGTGCAGAATTCTCCTTGGCCTTATCAGAGCTGGACATCCCAGTTGAATATAACAGGCCCGGAATGTTAGTGCGAGCGGTGGGGTTCAGGAGATGCAACAGGGATGGGTGTCAGAGAGAATCTGGGAGCTAAATGGATGTGCAGTTGTGGCGCCCCGCAACGAGTGCGTCACAGGAGGGTATTGCAGCCACAAACGCAGCCGCAATATCCTCTGACTCAGCAATGACCTGGTTAATTTAGAAATCCAACCCAACATGCAAACACCTAGAATAGAGGGCCAATCCTAGGTCCTGGTGGGCGGAGTGTTAGGGTAGTGCAGGAGAACACACAATAGTCTAGATAATTGAAGAAGAAGTCTAGAACCTGACGAGAGCAGACTAGAGCTTGGAGAGGAGCGGGGGCTCCGCACCCCGTGCGGGCCCCTGGGCCGTCACCGGTCGGGTGTCAGCACCTGAGGCCTTAACCACCGGAATTGGGCATTTCTACACGGGTTCCCAAAAAGACTCCCATGCCCACAACTCACAGCCGGTTCACTGGTACCGAAGCTGGCAGCAGTTCACCTCTGCCACGCGAACCAGAAGAGTGGAGGATCAGCTTTACAGGAGCACCCCACCACCCGCCAGTTTCCAGTCGTCTAACCAGCGGTGTACCCACTGAGGGATCCAAGGCTCCCCAAAACATCCAGGACGTACATCATGGATAGGGCATTGAAGCAGCCTCCCCGTACCCGATCTGGTATTCCTGGGCGACGCTGGCAACAAATCAAGTTAGGTAGAATGGAGGAGCACTACGGATTTCTAAGGGACACCATCACTGCTGAGTCCACCCGGTCTACTACTCAACCACTGTATACCATGTTTGCCTGCTGGTTACAGTAAAGACCGTTATAGAGACTGTCTGTGTCCGTGATTCCTTATGAACTGTCCGTCATTAACTAAAAGGTAACCGCAGCTGCCGCACAACATCTTGAGCAGCTCCAGCCCCGGGGATCACCGCTCAGCCTGTGGGGAGCGTAACATCTTGCTGCTGTCCATCCCCCGGGAGGTCCCGCAGCGTCGGTAGCCCTTACCGAACTACTCATAGGTGGCGTCACGAAGAAAACAAATTAAAACCCCTTAATCTGTTCCCGTAAGACGTCTTCACTTTTAATCTGCACTACACCGGGCCCCACTACCGGCAGGCGCGGTCCACCCGTGACAAGGAAGGAGAAGAATCGCCTGTCTAAACCGGAGTCAGCCGGCCGCGTTGAGTCACAGTGAAGTCAGTGTAATGTAATTTTATTCTTTTTTTTATACATGTCTTTTATATTCTAGGGTCTTTGGATCATAATCAGAACATAATAAGAGACATTTAGTTCCCAGGAAAATATGAAATTAAAATTTTTCCTAATCTGCTCATCTCTTTTGCCTGATCAACTCATCCCTAGTGAACCTTCCCCAGGAAATTATGTCATCAATCCAGATTCCAACTCTTTTTTTTCCCATTAGGTTTATTCTTTATTAGCATCTAGCAGATGTTCCCCTTTAATGTGCACCTGGTATAAACTAACAGTATATAGATCAGTATTTTCCATAAAATTGTGTTTTTCACCATGAAGGATATAAATGTCAGATATTTTCATGAGACTAGAAATTTTATGTACAGGCTATAGCAAAAACATATTTATGCTACATCTGCCTGTTTTAAACTAATCTCACATGTCAGAGGAGATACATTGAAAACACATACAATTACTAAAGGCAATGGAAAGTAGTGCATAGTTATTGCAAATGTGAAATACATAAAAAAAGAAATCTCTATCACTAGTGATGGTGAGTACTGTAATATTAGTAATCGCTATACTCGTTACAAGCACTTTTTAATTATCGTGTATTCATTCTGAATAGAGAGTACAATGTAAGTCAATGGGAAATGCGAGTAATTTTCTGCTGGATTCTACAAAGGTGTCTGGGAGCCTGAGGAAAAGGCTGAAATGGGTTGAAAAGTGATGAAACAGAATGGGAATAGCCTTGACAATATACCTGCATACATTTCTGACTCACATATGGTTTCTGGGAATAGGCTTGGTGCAGTATTACGCCACTTTTACACATACACAAGAACAACTACCAAACCTAAACAAAATTGCATGTAACAAGACAAAAAGGTTAAGAAACAGGGTTTCCTGCATAATCACTTGTATATAAGGCTAAATAAATCAGAGGAAAAAAAATATTGCTTTTAGCGTTTGTTCACATGTAGTGTTGTGACTTTTTTTGCCTTTTAAAATTGGTAGGGTCGTGACTTATACATTTTGTAGGTCTCTCTGTCATACATCATTTTATTTAACTATTCCACAGGACTTTATAAGGCCAGCTGCAATGTACCAGTAGGTATGTTGATCTTTGACCTGAGAGGCCACAGGTGGTCCTGTAACAGCGTTTAGGATGGACTTCTACTTAGAGATTTGTGCAGTCCCTCCATCACTGAGACTCAGATAGTGGAATACATATTCCATAGTAGATTACAATGTGCCCATTGTAGCACTGGGATTCACTCTCCACCTCATCCACCTCCATGATATTTTGCGGCCCTATATTCAAATGTTCAGAGGGCCTACAGTAGGCCTGACTCCTAAGTTTGGTGAGGGCCCAGAGGTGCCCCAGTAAAATGCATTTTGGAGGGACTGCTTTTCCTTGAACATTTTGGTGGTCCCTCTGTCATTGAGACTTGGATAGTGGAATACATATCCCATAGCAGTTTACAATGTGCCCATTGTAGCAATGGGCTTCACCCTCTTCTTCCTCCTCCTCTTCCTCCTTGACATTTTGTTGCCCTAAATTCAAATTGTTCAGAGGGCCTGAAACCTGAATTTGGTGAGGGTCCAGAGGTGGCCCAGGAACATGCGTTTTGGAGGGACTGCTCTTCCTTGGACATATTGGCGGTCCCTCCGTCATTGAGACTCAGATAGTGGAATACATATTCCATAGCAGTTTACAAGGTGCCCATTGTAGCATTGGGCTTCACCCTCCTCCTCCTCTCCCTCCTTGACATTTTGCGGCCCTAAATTCAAATGTTCAGAGGGCCTGCAGTAGGCAGGAAACCTGAGTTTACTGAGAGCCCTCGTGTAGCTCTGTCACATACGTTTGGAAATTCCCTTCTCTACAAATTTTGGAGGTCCCTCTTGTGTACATTTGAGAGTGCCCTCACATATTCATATTGTAGGGACCTAACTCTACTACTTAACTAATTTAAGGGCAGAGACTACATGGGAAAAGGGCAAGATACATGAAGTACTAAAAGGTAGCACTGATGGCAGCCTGCGATCCTCAGGTTTGGCTGAACTCTGTGAAGCGGAAAAATAAAGCTGCACTAGTCAACTGACTGACAAGCTAAAACATATCTCTTGTGCAAGTCAATGGACAATGGATATATGGAGACCTCCCTCTAGGATGGGTTGGAGAAGCTTGTCCAAATGACTCAGAGATTTTGATTGACAATATTCCCCAGATTATACAGTAAGAGAAGACTTCTTGATACTAAGCTACTTGGTCCACTGCAGAATGTGCATCGTATTTCCAAAAATTACTCCTGGGGGCTATGTCTTAGGTGCAGGAAGATACCATGACAAGGGCCTCCCTTGACCATCATTATCTACAATGAACTACTGTACTAGTTGTGGCCCTCAATTCAAGTTTTAAGAGGGTCCTCATTTGGTAATCAACAGTCAGTGTAAATTTCTATTAAATATGTATCCCCTATCTCAGCCCCAATGTTGCACAACCTGGCAATGTTTTTTTTGCCAGATAGGGTGACTGAGTGTAGATTTCTATTGAATATGTATCCCCTATCTCAGTCACAATATGGAAAAACCTGTGACAAAGGCCTGCACAAAGTACATAGGTTTGTAAAAATCAGCCCTATGGGCTGACTCATGGTAGTGGCAGGAATCCAACATCCCAAGTGCCTCCAATCAGAAATAATAGTTAGGCTAGAGTAGGAATACTGTCCTGGTTTGTCCACTGCACAATGTGCATAGGGTTTGTAAAAATTAGCACTATGGGGCTGACTCATGGTAGACGCAGGAATCCACCATGTCAAGGGCCTCCAATCACAAATAGTAGTTACTTAGCCTGCAGTGGAAATAGTGTCCTAGTTTGTCCACTGCATAATCTGCATAGGGTTTATAAAAATTTGCTTTATGTGCTGAGTAATGGTTGACGAAGGAAGGAAACAGGTTTTTGTGGGAAGGGTTTGATGTTAACAGCAGTAGCATGAATCACAGCAAAAGAGAGGAAAAAAGCTGTACTGAGGACTGTAGAAGCGCACAAGCGTGAAATGGCACCGTAGTCCATGGATCCGCTGATCCATCACCCCCTCCCTTTTTGCATGCACCTGTAACTACACAATAAAGCATTTGCATGATCTGATGAGTTGCAGCTTTTTTCCTCTCTTCTGCTGTGGATTAGTGTTGTAGCTTGAACTTTGGAGCGAGCACCCGATGTGGCGCTTTGTATACCGCTTACAGTGACTGTCAAGTACAGAGTGACATTTCTATCAAATTTATGTAGGTTCACTGTCATCTGGAGGGATTACAAACTGTGGAGATATCCAGTACTTGTTGAATTTAATCAGAGTAAGTACGTCTGCATTTTCCGTTGAGAGGCGTGTGCGCCTATCAGTAATGATTGACCCAGTGGAACTGAAAACATGCTATGACATCACACTAGCAGCCGGGCAGGCTAGTACCTCCAAGGCATATAAGGAGAGGTCGAGCCAAGAGCTCAACTTGGACACCCAATAATTAAAGGGAACAGAAGCATCAGAAAGGACAAACTATGGTAACTTACATACCCCTTGACCATGCTCTGCAACTTATCCCTCCTTGGCATAGTTACAGGCACAGATAGCCCTTACTGTTGTTCTGGTTTATTGAAAATGGCCCAATTTGTGCACATTTTTCCCCCACCTCTGTTGGACTGGTGTTGTGTCTCCCCATTATCCGTTGGTTTTAAAAAGAGATGGTATCTCTGAATTATCTAAGGATGATGTTTTCAGCAACTGATCTGCAACAGTCCTCTTGAACAATTCCAGTGTAAAATTTTTAGTGGCTCCAAAAGGAGAGAAGGGAATTTGTTCTAAATCGTGGATCGAGAAAGGTGGCCAACCAGCATAGGTTGTTGGATAAAATGTGTATCACAAGAGGGTCTTGCCACAGACATTACAAATGAACTGTGTAAAGTGGGCCAAGCCTCAAAAAGGCAAATATTATGTGTTCCCAGCAGTAGTAACAGTACCCATCCTCTCCTCATGCTAACTCTCCTCTTTCTCCTCCTTCACCTCCTCCTCTCCAGCCCATCCAGGATGAACAGCCATGATGCTTGGGTTGTGTGTCCTTCTGTAGCATTAGGTGTCCCTTTGTAGCACAGAAAAACAAGTCCTCAGAATATTGGCTGGGTTGGGTAGTATCACTCATTGGAAAATCTGGCACTATTATGCAGTGATGGTTTCAAGAGACACAGTAACGGGATGGTTACACTGGTAATAGCCTGATCACTACTCACGAGGTTTGTGCAGTACTCAAAGTTCTCAAGAACCTCACAAATGTCAGCGATCCACATTCACTCAACAGTTTTTATATGTGGTCACTTACTGTCAATCTGACGGGCATGTTGAAGCTGGTATTCAGCTACTGCCCTCTGCTTCTCACTAATTCCATCCATGGGTAGGTCCAAATAAGTTTGTGACTTGGCAAATTCAAGCGCTTTTGCAGCGCTCTAAAAGCAGCAATAGCAGTAGAGGACTGACAGAAGTGAGTGCTAATACAGTAGACCTTGTCAAGGAGGTACGGAAAGTCAGGGTAATTTTTCTGAAATTTCTGAACAACTATGTTCAGCCGTGAGCATGATGATGTGTACCAGCTTGCCAATCTTTAAAGAGGACCTGTCACCCCCCCTAATGCTATACTAACTGAATGCAGCACTGAATGCAGTGTATCTGCTGCATTCAGGTAAGGGGTCCCCCATGTTTCTAACCTCTTTGTAAGTTGTTAAAAAGACTTTATAAAGTGTACAGCCCTCAGCGATGACACATACAGGAGGCTGAACAAAAGAGGGCTGTAGGTGGCACAGACGGGGCTGGAGGTGGCACAGAGTGGGCTGGAGGAGGGGAGGACAAGAGCAACAGCCATGACTCATTGCTGAGAAGTCCCTTCAGACTCCTTATCTGTACACTTTATAAAGTATTTTTAACAGCTTACAGGGGGGCTAGAGACATGGGGAATCCCTTCCCTGAATGAAGCAGACACCTGCATTCAGTGCTGCATTCAGTTAGCATAGCACCAGGGTGGTGACAGGTCCTCTTTAAAGCCGCTCTAGGTTAAGGCATTATCGCAGACGACCAGACTGGACTGGGTTGTAGGTGCAGGGGGAAAGCCACTTAACAGTCTGTTGTCTTACAGCTTGCCACAGCTCTGCTGAAGTGTGTGGTCTCTGACCTTAGCAAAATCAGCTTCAGCAGAGCATGTTGCCACTTTGCCTATGTGCTGCTGCACAGATCCCAGGTTGGCACTGATGGGGAGGGTAATTCTGCAGAGGATGAGGAGCAGGAGAAGGGGGGAGAGGAAGTGGAATATGAAGAGGCAGAAACCCAGCCAGCAGTTGGGCCCGTTATTGTTGGTGTGGGTAGGATGTATGATGTTCCAGTTTGCACTGTTGTCCCACCCTCCACCAGGTTCACCCAGTGTGCCATGAGAGAAATGTATTGTCCCTGTCCACAACAACTTGTCCAGGTGTCTGTTGTTAGGTGGACCTCCGGTGAGGAGTTGGTGAGGGCACAGTTTAGATTGTTTAACACGTGCTTGTGTAACACAGGGACGGCACACTGGGCAAAGCAACCACAGCTTGTGGGCAAGAGGTATGAGCGGCTGCTTCCTGAACTGGAGATTCTGAAGGACATAGCCAGGTGACATGGCAGTGGTTTGAACTACAGACGCCGATTTGGTACCCTGTTTTTCCGCCCACCTACTGGGGTGCTTGGCTGCCATTTGGTTTCGCATAATGCAGTGCTCAGGTTACATTTGCCCTGGTCTCTGCTCAACTTGGTATTGCAGATACTACAGACTTCAATGTTTTTCTCTGAAGGTCTTATAGACAAAAAAATTCCACACAGTGGCAGAACACCCCTTTGCCTTGACTTGGCACACGACAGGGGTGCTCTTGGGAACACTTGACCCAGTTCTCACTCTGGGCAAACCACGGCTCCTTGGTGCTGTGTTGGTGCTACAAATTCATCTTCCTCTGTGTTGCTGTCATTGCTATGCATGCCAACGGTCCAGGTTGCATCAGTGGACTCATCATCGACGACCTCATCTTCCATCTCATCCTTCTTCCCAGTTGAAATTATATGCGGACCTGATGGCAACTCTGTCTTATCATCATCATCAACATCTACCTCTCGAGACAGCAAATGACATTCCTCCAAGTGGCTTTCTTCTTGTAGTAGGTCATCAAATACTTGAGCATCAGTGTATGCCGCTTTCTCACATCCCTCTTCAATACTGCACGCTGATAAGCCAGAGCCAACCACACGATACATTTCAAACAGATCCTCAGGGGGTCAAGCTTGTGGTCATATGTCTTCTGTTACTGATAATAGTGGGAGGAAGGAGAACCAGCTTCAATGTTGGATGGGCAAGCCTTCTGTGTATCGACAGTAGACTGTATGGTTGTGGAAGATTTGTTACTCCTTGACAAATGTGTATAGTCATTGTCTATTGTCCAAGACAAAATAGTCTCCCTCTTCTGGCTTCCACTCAGATATACATCCAGACCAGAGACCAGACCAGGCACAAATCCCCTAGTCATATTGAAAAGCTTGTTAGAAAGCGTCTATGACTTTGAGAAGCTGCCTAAAGGTGGCACTGGAGTTCATCCACTTCCTTGCTGAAGTGCAAATTTTCATATTTCCTAGAGGAGGGATGTGACTTTAAATCTCCTTACCTACTTAACTGTCTTCTTATGGTTGCAGGAAAACTCCTCTCCATAAGGTAAATAGCAAGTTCCCAGACCTCGTCTTAGCCCACGCACACAGCCAGATCAGAGTATCCCACACACTACACAGATGAGGGGCAGTTACCCGAAACACAGTGTATGTAGTTTGGGGTTCTGATCTGGCACAAATCCCCTAGTTATATTGAAAAGCTTGTTAGAAAGCGACTATGACTTTGAGGAGCTACCTAAAGGTGGTGTTGGAGTTCATCCACTTCCTTACTGAAGTGCAAATTTGCATATTTCCTAGAGGAGGGATGTGGCTTTAAATCTCCTTACCTACTTAACTGTCTTCTTATGGTTGCAGGACAACTCCTCTCTATAAGGTAGATAGCAAGTTCCCATACCTCATCTTAGCCCACTCACACAGCCAGATCAGAATATCCCACACACTACACAGATGAGGGGCAGTTACCTGAAACACAGTGTATGTAGTTTGGGGTTCTGATCTGGCACAAATCCCCTAGTTATATTGAAAAGCTTGTTGGAAAGCGACTATGACTTTGAGGAGCTACCTAAAGGTGGCGTTGGAGTTCATCCACTTCCTTACTGAAGTGCAAATTTGCATATTTCCTAGAGGAGGGATGTGGCTTTAAATCTCCTTACCTACTTAACTGTCTTCTTATGGTTGCAGGACAACTTCTCTCCATAAGGTAGATAGCAAGTTCCCAGACCTCATCCAGACCAGGAAATTTTACCAGGAACATAGTGGCTGCATAAAGCTTCTTCTGATCTGACACAGACTCAGTGTCTTGTTGTGCACCACTGACAATACTATGTCCACATCCATGTCCCTGTCCCTTAACAACAGGCTTTTGGTTTTTTTGGCATTTGGAGTTTTGCTGATAAATTTTAAGATGTTGATGACACAAGCTAAGCTAGCTGTCATAGCCAAAACAGTGGGGAAAATGGCCTGCTACGTGCTTTGTAGCAGGCAGTAAGAAAGGTTTGGACTACTGCTTCGCATTGGGTAATAACCACCTTTTTAAGTGGAGTAATGTGGACAGCAAAACACAGGCTGCGACCACAAAAACAATGGGGACAATGGCCTGGTGCGTGCTTTGTAGCAGGCAGTAGGAAAGGTTTGGACTACTGTTTTGTGTTGGGCAATAACCATCTTTTTAATTGCTAAAATGTGGACAACAGAAGGCAGTCTGTGAGCACAAAAACAATGAGGACAATGGCCTGCTACATGCTTTGTAGGAGGCAGTAGGAAAGCTTTGTACTACTGCTTTGCGTTGGGCAATAACCTCCTTTTTAAGTTGAATAATGTGGACAGCAGAAGGCAGGCTGTAACCACAAAAACTGTGGAAAAAAGCCTGGTGCATGCTTTTTAGCAGTCAGTAGGAAAGGTTTGGATTACTGCTTTTCATTGGGCAATAACAACTTTTTAAGTGGATTAATGTGGAGAGCAGAAGGCAGGCTGCGACCACAAAAATAGCGAGGAAAAAGGCCTGGTTCGTGCTTTGTAGCAGTCAGCAGGAAAGGTTTGGACTACTGCTTTGCAATGGGCAATAACTGCCTTTTTAAGTGGAGTCATGTGGACAACAGAAGGCAGGCTGTGACCATAAAAACAGTGTGGAAAAATGCTGATGCATACTTTGCAACAGGTGGTAGGAAAGGTTTAGGCTACTGCTTTGCATTGGGCAATAACCACCTTTTTAACTGCTATAATATGGACAGCAGAAGGCAGGCTGTGAGCACAAAAACAGTGGGCACAATGGCATGGTGCAAGCTTTGTAGCAGGCAGTAGGAAAGCTTTGGACTACTGCTTTGTGTTGGGCAATAACCACCTTTTTAATTGGAGTAACATGGATAGCAGAAGGAAGGCTGTGACCACAAAAACTGTGGAAAAGGCCTAGTTTGTGCTTTGTAGCAACGGGGGTGAGATGCAATCAGGGATGGGGTCCAGCAGGGGTGAGATTCAACCAGGAATGAGGAGCAGCAAGGGATAAGATGAGATATGGCAAGGGATGAGAAGCAGGTTGATGAGGTTGTACCAGGGTGCTAACTGTAGGGATGTGATGCAGCCAGGGATGAGATACAGGTTGATGAGGTTGTACCAGGGTGCTGGCTGCAGGGAATGAGATGCAGCCAGGGATGAGGTGCAGCCAGGGATAAGATGCAGCTGGGGGTGAGATGCGGCCATGGATGAAATGCAGCCAGAGATGAGATGCAGCCAGGGATAAGATGTAGCCAGGGATGAGATGCAGCTAGGGATGAGATACGGCCAGGGAAGAGATGCGGCCAGTGACAAGATGCAGCCAGGGATGTGAAGCAGCCAGGGATGAGATGCAGTAGGGGACGAGGTACAGCCAGAGGTTGGAGGCATCGTGGAGATATGGAGGGTGTGGAGGTAATGTCAGGGAGCTGGATGGTGGCTTGTACAGTGGGTGGAGGTTGACAACAGGGTGATTACCTGTAGCTCCGCAAGAGGCTGCCGGCTGTGGAAGAGAGGGCCAGAACAGGAGGTGTTGTGGAAGCTTATTCACCAGTTGCCTTGTACCAGTGCTGTTGACTGATTGGTGTCAGGGCTCCCCTCCTGGCTCCCCTTTGCCGCTGATGTGTAGAGCGGCTGCAGCCAGGTCATACATTGGGGACTGGCGGGGGGTGAGGCTTGGGGAGCTTCGTGGACCTGGCAACCAGAGGCTGCGGCTTCGGTCAGTGCAGTGGGCCGATGTGCTCTGCAGATGTGAGTGGCGGATAGACCTTTCTCCTCCTCCCGGTTTCGGCTGTAGGTGAGCTGCCCTGGCTGGCTTCAGCAGAGGGTGGGGCTTCAATAGCTCCAGGGAGCCATCAGCTACAGCTGTGGCTTTGGCCTATTACCCGGAGCTCAGCTTTTAGTGGGAGAGGCCGTTTCTCCCTCCTCCCGGGGCAGGCTGTAGGTGGCATGCGCCGCGGTCGCTGGTAACTAGAGATGATCGAGTACTAAAATGCTCAGGTGCTCGAAGCTCGGGCCGAGCATCCGAAGATACTCGTGTACTCGGCCTGAGCACCGAGCCCAATGTTATCCTATGGGAGACCCGAGTATTTTTCTGGCATGACCCCCGGCAGCATTGATAAACCCTAAAAATGTCACAAAAATATCAGAACAGTGCTCAAATGACATTGGAACAGCATGGGGAAGACCCCTGTAAACATTTCAGACTCCAAGGTCACTGCTGTGAACAATGTTGTCAGACTATTACGCCACTTTTACGGACTGTCAAGAAAACGTTACAAAATGAAACCAAAATTAATTTTCATGGAGAAAACATTAATGGCTCATACCCACTTATGAGACATACTTGGTGTATGTTAGTTTTTTGGATTACATGAAAGATTTTTTTTTTTTAAATTGTGTGGCACTCCATGCCCCTGGGAAGAGACGTACATGAAGGCCTCTTTAAATAATGTGCCCATTTTAAGGAAGTGGGTCTTTTGTAGTATTGCCCTAGGCAGGGCAGCCAAAAATTGTGAGGCACCCTAATGCCCTGGATAGAGACATGTATGAGGGCTTCTTTAAATAATGTGCCCATTATAAGGAAGTTGGTCTATTGTAGTATTGCCCTAGGCAGGGCTGCCAAAAATTGTGTGGCACTCTGATGCCCTTGGATAGAGGTGTGCATGAGGGCCTCTTTTAATAATGTGCCCATTATAAGGAAGTGGGTCTTTTGTAGTATTGCCCTATGCAGGGATGCCAAACGTATGGAGGCACTTCAATGCCCCTGGATAGAGGCGTGCATGAGGGCCTCTTTTAATATTGTGCCCATTATAAGGAAGTGGGTCTTTTGTAGGATTGCCCTAGGCAGGGAAGCCAAAAGTTGGGAGGCACCACAATGCCCCTGGATAGAGACGTGCATGAGGGCCTCTTTAAATAATGTGCCCATTTTAAGGAAGTGGGTCTTTTGTAGTATTGACCTAGACAGGGCAGCCAAAAATTGAGAGGCACTTCAATGCCCCTGGAAAGAAACATGGAGGAGAGCCTCTAAATATTGTTCCCATTACAAAGGAGCGGATCTCATGTACTTGTAATGCCCATTCTGTAAGCATGGACTAAAACATGTACCCCTGGGTTTCTTCCTGAAAATGATTGCAATCACAATATCTTTGGTATTATTATCTTCATTTAATTTGTCTTCAATGAAAAAACACAAAAGAGAATGAAGCAAAAAGCAAAACATTGATCATTTCACACAAAACTCCAAAAATGGACCAGACAAAAGTATTGGCACCCTCAGCCTAATACTTGGTTGCACAACCTTTAGGCAAAATAACTGCGATCAACCGCTTCCGGTAACCATCAATGAGTTTCTTACAATGCTCTGCTGGAATTTTAGACCATTCTTCTTTGGCAAACTGCTCCAGGTCCCTGATATTTGAAGGGTGCCTTCTCCAAACTGCCATTTTTAGATTTCTCCACAGGTTTTCTATGGGATTCAGGTCGGGACTCATTGCTGGCCACCTTAGAAGTCCCAGTGCTTTCTCTCAAACCATTTTCTAGTGCTTTTTGAAGTGTGTTTTGGGTCATTGTCCTGCTGAAAGACCCATGACCTCTGAGGGAGACCCAGCTTTCTCACACTGGGCCCTACATTATGCTGGAAAATTTGTTGGTAGTCTTCAGACTTCATAATGCCATGCACACGGTCAAGCAGTCCCGTGCCAGAGGAAGCAAAGCAACCCCAAAACATCAGGGAACCTCCGCCATGTTTGACTGTAGGGACCGTGTTCTTTTCTTTGAATGCCTCTTTTTTTCTCCTGTAACTCTATGTTGATGTCTTTGCCCAAAAAGCTCTACTTTTGTCTCATCTGACCACAGAACATTCTTCCAAAACGTTGTAGGCTTTCTCAGATAAGTTTTGGCAAACTCCAGCCTGGCTTTTTTATGTCTCGGGGTAAGAAGTGGTGACTTCCTGGGTATCCTACTATACAGTCCATTTTCATTCAGACGCCGACGGATAGTACGGGTTGACACTGTTGTACCCTCGGACTGCAGGGCAGCTTGAACTTGTTTGGATGTTAGTCGAGGTTCTTTATCCACCATCCGCACAATCTTGCGTTGAAATCTCTCATCAATTTTTCTTTTCCGTCCACATCTAGGGAGGTTAGCCACAGTGCCATTGGCTTTAAACTTCTTGATGACACTGCGCACGGTAGACACAGGAACGTTCAGGTCTTTGGAGATGGACTTGTAGCCTTGAGATTGCTCATGCTTCCTCACAATTTGGTTTCTCAAGTCCTCAGACAGTTCTTAGGTCTTCTTTCTTTTCTCCACTTCCACTTCCACACCCTGGTCCTCCTCCTGACTTTCTGGCAATTGTGTCTCATCATCGTCCACCTCTTGTTGAGACACGTTCCCACCATTGCCTTCGTGTGACTGTGGCTGCTCAAATATTTGTGCATCGGTACATACCATCTCCTCATGACCTACTTCAACTGGAGCTGGCGAGAGGCCAGATTCTAAGAATGGATAAGTGAACAGCCCTTCAGAGTGTCCAAGTGCAGGATCAGTTATGTCCGGGTCCAGGCACTAGGCATGGTGGGAGGAAGGAGGATCAGGGTGTGGAATGGGAGGTTCAGTCTCATGGCTACTGACACTTGACCGTGTGGAAGACAGGGTATTTGTGGTGGTGCCAAACCGACTGGAAGCATTATCCGCTATCCAACTAACATCCTGTTGACACTGGTCTTGGTTTAATAGTGGTGTACTGCTGCGGTCCCCTAGAAATTGGGACAGGAAGGTCGAGCGAGATGATGTGGGCGTTTGTCGTGGCACAATTCGAGCTTGCACACGTCCTCGGCCTCTGCCTGTACCACCATCACGTACAGTACCTTGTCCCTTGCTACCGGACTTGTGCATTTTCAATCTTGTGCTGCCTGTATGCAGCTAAATGAAGACGTTCAAAAGATGGTTTTTAGCTGCACACTGAGATTACAGATTACAGCGGTTTAATGCCGGCAGCTGGAACGGTCAGACACAAATGCTGACGCGTATACCGTGTTTTGGTGTATACTACTTGGAGCTATAAGCCACTCCTGCCACACTAAGATGCAAAATGAATGCTGGTTTTTAGCTGGACACAGAGAGTAGAGATTAAATCCCAGCAGGTGTTCTGGTCAGACACAAACGCTGATGAGAATACCGAGTGTTTTGGCGTATCCTAATTTCCGCTACAACCCACTCCTGGCGCACACAAATGGTAAATTAATACAGACAAGAGTTGGTTTTTAGATGGACACTGAGATTAGAGATTAAAGCCCTGCAGGTGGACTGGTCAGACACAAACACTGACGAGAATACAGAGTGTTTTGGCATATCCTAATTTACGCTACAACCCACTCCTGCCACACTAAGATGCTAAATTAATGCAGACAAGAGTTGGTTTTTAGCTGGACACTGAGATTAGAGATTAAAACCCTGCAGTTGGACTGATCAGACACAAACACTGACGAGAATACCGAGTGTTTTGGCGTATCCTAATTTACGCTACAACCCACTCCTGCCTATAGAGAGCAAAATGAATGCAGACAAGAGTTGGTTTTTAGCTGGACACTGAGATTAGAGATTAAAGCCCTGCAGGTGGACTGGTCAGACACAAACGCTGACGACAATACCGAGTGTTGTGGCGTATCCTAATTTACGCTACAACCCACCCCTGGTGCACACAAATAGTAAATGAATGCAGACAAGAGTTGGATTTTAGCTGGACACTGAGATTAGAGATTAAAGCCCAGCAGGTGGACTGGTCAGACACAAACACTGACGAGAATACTGAATATTTTGGCGTATCCTAATTTACGCTACAACCTACTCCTGCCACACTAAGATGCTAAATTAATGCAGACAAGAGTTGGTTTTTAGCTGGACACCGAGATTAGAGATTAAAGCCCTGCAGGTGGACTGGTCAGACACAAACGCTGACGAGAATACCGTGTGTTTTGGCATATCCTAATTTCTGCTACAACCTACTCCTGGTGCACACAAATGGTAAATGAATGCAGACAAGAGTTGGATATTATCTGGACACTGAGATTAGAGATTAAAGCCCCGCAGGTGGACTGGTCAGACACAAATGCTGACGAGAATACCGAGTGTTTTGGCGTATCCTAATTTACGCTACAACCCACTCCTGGTGCACAGAAATGGTAATTGAATACAGACAAGAGTTGGTTTTAGCTGGGCGCAGAGATTAGAGATTAAAGCCCAGCAGGTGGACTGGTCAGACACAAACGCTAACGAGAATACAGAGTGTTTTGCCGTATTTACGCTACAACGTACTCCTGCCGCGCTAAGATGCTAAATTAATGCAGACAAGAGTTGGTTTTTAGCTGGACACTGAGATTAGAGATTAAAGCCCTGCAGGTGGACTGGTTAGACGCAAACGCTGACGATAATACAGTGTTTTGGCGTATCCTAATTTACGCTACAACCTACAACTGCCTATAGAGAGCTAAATTAATCCCTAAAAGCACTGTTTTGGGATGGATGAGATTTCCAGGCTGTACACCAGCCCAAGATGTGATGCAGGCTGGTATACTGGCACAACAAAGTTTGCTATATACCCTAACTCTCTGCATGCCTGTATACAGCTCTATTAGTCTTCAGAAGGACTGTTGTGATAATTAGATTGTCAGCCCTGCGCCTACACTAGCTTAAAGGCCACAAATCTATCCTTCAATCAACAGCACCTCTCCCTACACTGACTGTCGGTGGAGCAGAGTGACGAGCATAGCTCGATCAAGTCTTATAAAGACCTGATGACACTGTGTGGCCAGCCAATCACTGTAATGCCTCAACCAACATGGCTGTGACATTACAGTGTCTGTCAGCCAATCCCTGCATGTGGGCTTGCTCTGTAAAGAGCACCAACTTGCAGGGAGGTGGACCCCGAGCATAGCAAGAGTATCGCGAGATTACTCGGTACTTGCCGAGTACCCCGAGTACCGAGATATTCGTGCGAGTACCAAGTAGTGACAAGCATACTCGCTGATCCCTACTGGTAACCAATGGATGTTCCGATTAGGGTCTACTTAAAAATGAATGTACTTTACAACACGGAAAATCTGCTTTTAACATCTGACTGATGAATATGATAATGTGGTACTTATTTGTCATGAGTTTAAAATTATATCGGCTAGTCATCCCTATTTGGCTCCTACATGGCATATGTTATAAATGTATCATTGCCATACAAGAGACACTATTTCTCAAAGCCTAAAAGTATAGATTCTATATTAAAATATTTCATCAACTTGAATTCAGCCAGAAAGTGAAAATGAAAACACAGTTAGTTAAATTACATCATGTATTTCCAAAACCCTCATCCCTTTTGACTGCACATTTACTGTACAGAATTTGTTTTGATTCTTAAGTCAGAATAACAGTAAAAGACCTCAATCAAAAGTCAAAAGCATGAGTTATCTCTGCCCTATCCAAGCTGAGCATGATTAGATTTGGCCTTGTAATCTGGCCTTAGGGAAGATAAACACACAAGATAGCCGTAGGCAGAACAATGTTCGCAATAACGTACAGGATCTGTTTTGATGAGCATTCATGTACTGTCTGTAGAGTGAAGGAGGCTGGATCTAGCAATGGTAAGGAGACAACTATAACCTGCAGATGGCCATTTAACCCCTTCACCATCCAGCCTATTTTTATCTTTCTGACCCGGTGCATTTTTTCAACTTTGACCAGGGTCACTTTATGAAGTAATAATTCTCCAACGCTTCAACGGATCCCAATGATTGCTATTATTTGTTATTAGAGTGCCATTTATTCCATGGAGCTTTAGGCTGGGGTCACAGTACCATTTTTCACATGCATTTTTGGAGACCTGCGTTTTCAAAAACGCATGTAAAAAACGCACCCATAGGCCCCCATGTTAAAAAACGCATGCCCTAATAGCCAAAAAGCATGTGTGACTGTCCCATGCGTTTTTGGAGCATATCCAAAAACGCATGCGTTTCTGTAGAAAACGCATGCGTTTTTGTAGAAAACGCATGCGTTTTTATAACATGGGTTCCTATGGAAAACGCATGCAAAAACGCATGTACAGTTAGTACCTTTTAGTGCCATTCAAAAACGCATGCGTTTCCCATAGGAGCCCATGTTAACAAAAACGCATGCGTTTCCGGAAACGCATGCGTTTTTGTTAATATGGGCTCCTATGGGAAACGCATGCGTTTTTGAATGGCACTAAAAGGTACTAACTGTACATGCGTTTTTGCATGCGTTTTCCATAGGAACCCATGTTATAAAAACGCATGCGTTTTCTACAAAAACGCATGCGTTTTTCAAAACGCTCAAAAAAATACTACAAGCACTATTTTTAGGTGCAGATTCAAAAACGCACCCAAAAACGCAGGGAGCCATCACACACCTTACAAAACTCATGCTGACATGAAAAAAAGCATGAGTTTTGTTAAATCACTTAAAAAAACGCATGGCAACTGTGACCACAGCCATACATAGCATTCCGCAACCTGTCTCCTCCATAAATCTGTGACCTTGTCTCTTGGCATTTACATGCGCGTAACCTCGGATCCTCACAAGATTTCCTTCTTTTTTCTTCCCACAACCGCTTACAAGATTTCTCCTGTGCATCCCCCATACTCTGGAATGCTCTGTCCCAACATATGACTCTCGCCTACCATGGAAACCTTTAAAAGGAACCTGAAAAACTCTTCTGACAAGCCTACAACCTGCAGTGATCCTGAGTGAAATACATCACCACACGACCAGCTCTTCCCTCACTTAGGCTGTGGTCACAGTTGCCATGCGTTTTTTGTAGTGATTTAACAAAACTCATGCATTTTTTCATGTCAGCATGAGTTTTGTAAGGTGTGTGATGGCTCCCTGCGTTTTTGGCTGCGTTTTTGAATCTGCACCTAAAAACATGCGTTTTTGCATGCGTTTTCCATAAGGCCCCTTATTAAAAAACGCATGCGTTTTTGGATATGCTCCAAAAACGCATGGGACAATCACACATGCTTTTTGGCTATTAGGGCATGCGTTTTTTTAACATGGGGGCCTATGGGTGCGTTTTTTACATGCGTTTTTGAAAACGCAGGTCTCCAAAAATGCATGTGAAAAATGCTACTGTGACCACAGCCTATGTCATGGTTAGGGTTTTGAACTGGAGTCTTTGGGCAATGGAAAGCCAATTAAGGGATTGGCAGAGGGGAGAAGCCGGGGAACAGGTGGATTAGTCAGGCAGCAGAGTTTGAGATAGAGTGCAGTAAGCATGTAATTGCTCATGGACTGTTTGTATGCGATAAAGTGCTCAGTCGAAAGAGATCTCTTCCATATCCTCTCAGCAATCCTGAAAGTTCACCTCAGTTCTTTAGTCAGGATGTTATGGCAGGCCTGCATGTTGATTGTGTGGGATTTGGTATGTGTGAGAGGAGTGGCAAATTTGAGAGCTGTACTTATTGTGGTATTATGTAAAGTGGCATCAGCATCTGCATCATGTAAGAAAGCTATGTCTGCGAGAGGGAAAAGGGACTCAGAGTGACAAGAAAGATGGTGGCTAGCCCTGGGGAAGAGTAAAGTTGGAGGTTGGGGGAAAGTAGATGTGGACAGAGTGCACCTCAAAAGATGGAAGAGT
>JARQOC010000003.1:586219831-586231492 GCA_033576535.1 Allobates femoralis
TGCCTTGTTTATTCTTTACACTATCATTAAACACATTTAAACAAGGAGACTCATTTTCACTAGGCGTTTACCTACCCGCGTGTGCACGCAAATAAACTATTGGTGTAACGAAAGATTTGAGCAGTCCTATATATATATGTATGTGCTTATGTTAAATTCTTTTTTTTTTTAAATGTAGGAGGCAACATGTGCACCATATCTAAATAAATATACACATATGACATCCTTCAGAACTTCATTGGTCATGTATGTCTGCCACATTGGTACCTAAAGTATGTCAACATCTATGATTTTAATTCAGAGATGCAAAGTACATACCCACATTTGTACACATAACCAACCATATACAGTTACATGTACACATACATACATCTATGCAGAGACACATAATTACTACATGCATCCTAATATGCAGACATGTATGTACATAGTGTTGTGTGTAGCTTGCCATCTTGAAAACAACGCGTACACATAGCCATACATTGTATTGACAACAGTGCACACACGAGAGTTCATGTGTGACAATTTGGGGATGTATCAGTGGCTTGCACAGGCGTCACCAAATGAAAACATCCTTGAATGGCGAGATGGTTGAAAGGCCAAGAACGCTAATGAAAGTGGCCATCTTGCCAGACAAGGCTGACCAATGGTAACACAGTTGTGGCCACCAATCGGAGTTGTAGGGGCGCAGGAAAATACAATCTGGCATGCATAGCTCCTAGCCTGTGTCTCAAACTACGCCCACATTGAGGTTGGAGTCGTTCACGTAGTTGCCGTGTGACAGCGTGATAATGACCGCCAAGATGGTTGGCTGTGTCATTCCAGCGATCTCTGGATCGCTGGATCTTTGGTGCGTCGTTCATGCTACCTAGCCGTGTTACATCTCACCAAACATCTCTAAAAGATGTCCTAAGGCCCGCGCTCCCATGAGATCGTTGGTGAGATCGTTACTGCATTGTAGCGTGTAACGGTATACAATAGTCTAACACAGAGGTGGGGTACCTTCAGCCCATGTGACTGCAGTGCTGGGGCTTCATGCTCTATTTTGACCTCAATTTATCCTTAGATTGTAAGTATGTACATACAGCATTCACAACTGAACACTGCAGAGCATGCAATTAAGGATTAAGTCCTGCTGGGCACTGTTAAGATGTTCTTTGTGGGCAGATATACCACTCTCTTGGCTCCCTTCTCTATGATGAAGGCAGCAGTCACTGACTCCTATGTGATATATATACAGAACCCATTGTCTTTTTTGTAATATTACCGTAATATACCAGTCCCCTTATCTACTTATATAATCCGCAGTTGGGATTTCGGGCGTTGTAGCCGAATCCCAACATGCTTTGCGCGGGACTGCGAGTGATGACGCGCAGCGTCATCACGAGCCGCAGACCCGCACTACTCTAAAAAAAAAAAAAATCCTCACCTCTACCCGAGCCAGCGCTGTCTCCCGCCGTCTCCCGCCGTCTACTGCCGTGTTCCGCTAGGCTCCCGGTGGCTGTGCAGGCTCCCGGTGCCTGCAGTGATCTTCTATCTACTGAGAGTGAAGGACCTGTGGTGATGTCAGAGTCACGTGACACCAGCTTACTCCAGGCAAATCGCGGGTCACGTGACTCTGACATCACCACAGGTCCTTCACTCTCAGTAGATAGAAGATCACTGCAGGCACCGGGAGCCTGCACAGCCACCGGGAGCCTAGCGGAACACGGCAGAAGACGGCGGAACACGGCAGAAGACGGCGGGGGCTCGGGGTGAGGTGAGCATAATCTTTTTTTATTTTTTTTAACCCCTGCCTTGCACGAGCGCACCACAGACACCTGTATACTCCACCACCACACACGCCTGTACACTCTGCCACCACCACAGACGCCTGTATACTCCACCACCACACACGCCTGTATACTCTGCCACCACACACGCCTGTACACTCTGCCACCACACACGCCTGTACACTCTGCCGCCACCACCACACACACCTGTACACTCTGCCGCCACCACCACACACGCCTGTACACTCTGCCGCCACCACCACACACGCCTGTACACTCTGCCGCCACCACCACACACGCCTGTACACTCTGCCGCCACCACCACACACGCCTGTACACTCTGCCACCACCACACACGCCTGTATACTCTGCCGCCACCACACACGCCTGTACACTCTGCCGCCACCACACACGCCTGTACACTCTGCCACCACACAACACGCCTGTACACTCTGCCACCACCACACACGCCTGTACATTCTGCCACCACCACACACGCCTGTACACTCTGCCACCACCACACACACCTGTACACTCTGCCACCACCACACACACCTGTACACTCTGCCACCACCACAGACGCCTGTATACTCTGCCGCCACCACCACACCTGCCTGTATACTCTGCCGCCACCAGCACAGACGCCTGTATACTCTGCCGCCACCAGCACAGACGCCTGTATATTCTGCCACCACCACACACGCCTGTATACTCTGCCACCACCACACACGCCTGTATACTCTGCCACCACCACACACGCCTGTACACTCTGCCACCACCACACACACCTGTACACTCTGCCACCACCACAGACGCCTGTATACTCTGCCGCCACCACCACACCTGCCTGTATACTCTGCCGCCACCAGCACAGACGCCTGTATACTCTGCCGCCACCAGCACAGACGCCTGTATACTCTGCCGCCACCAGCACAGACGCCTGTATACTCTGCCACCACCACACATGCCTGTATACTCTGCCGCCACCAGCACAGACGCCTGTATACTCTGCCACCACCACACATGCCTGTATACACTGCCGCCACCAGCACAGACGCCTGTACACTCTGCCGCCACCACCACACACGCCGGTATACTCTCCCACCACCACACACGCCTGTACACTCTGCCACCACCACACACACCTGTACACTCTGCCACCACCACACACGCCTCTACACTCTGCCACCACCACACACGCCTGTATACTCTGCCGCCACCAGCACAGACGCCTGTATACTCTGCCACCACCACACACGCCTGTATACTCTGCCACCACCACCACACACGCCTGTATACTCTGCCACCACCACCACACACGCCTGTATACTCCACTACCCACAGACCCACCTGTATACTCTTCTACCCACAGAGCCGCCTGTATACTTTACTACCCACAGAGTCACCTGTATAATCTCCTACCCTCAGACCCGCCTGTATACTCTGCTACCCACAGACCCGCCTGTATACTCTGCTACCCACAGAGCCCCCTGTATACTCTGCTACCCACTGGCCCGCCTGTATACACACAATTCATTTCACCCTGCTCCCGATGCAATTGCATCGGGCCTTTTTACTAGTCCTCTATAATATCTAGATTTTTATACACCAGTCCCAATGTGTCCTATATCTCCTAACCTGAGGTGAACCTGACTGTGACATCACCCTGCCCACAGTGGTAGCTGTAAATCAGTCAGTTTGTGGTCATGCCATGATAGGACGTTGCACAGGGTTGTAGATGGTTTCTGTGGGAGTAATAAAGATGGAAATGAGGATTGTCCATGGTATGGTGTATTGTTTACTATTTACTAAGGCCGGGTTCAAATGTATGGGGGTTTGCATTTGTTTTTCTATGCATTTTTGCACTGCATTAACGTGTAGAAACGCAATGAAACTGCGTTAACGCACCCATTGATTTCAATGGGAAACGCATTGCAAACGAAAGTAAAAAAGCATATCATTTTCAGCAAACACAGAACGCATGTGTTTTTGCAAATGCAGACAAAACGTGTCCAGCCACGTTTTGGTCTGTGTCTGCAAAAATGCATGCATTCTGTGTTTGCTGAAAATGACATGCATTTTTATTTGCGTTTGCAATGTGTTTCCCATTGAAATCAATGGGTGCGTTAACGCACACGTTTCATTGCGTTTTGCAGTAAAAATGCAATGAAAACACAATGCAGCTAAACGCAATGCCCAGCATTGATGTAAAAAGGCCCTTAGAGGTTCCTAATGGCTGAGTTTAACACTGGCCCAATATTATAAACTCGGGCTTAGTGCCAGCTGGCAATACATAGCTGGCATTAACCCTTTTGTTACCCAGTTTGCCACCAGCACCAGGGCAACTGGAAGAGTCGAGTACAATGCAGAAAATGTTGCCTCTATGACTGCACCATTTTCTGGGATGGCTGCAGACTGCAATTCACAGCCCCCAGCTGCCTAGTTGTACCTGGGTGCAAATACCCATGTCAATTTTTTTTAAATTATTTCAAGGAATAATTTTAAAAAAGAGCTGTATTTTTTATTACTAGCATGGTGAAAATAGGCAGCTGGAAGTTGGTGGTAGCCCATACTCTCCTGCTGTACCTGTGTGGGTGACCAAAAATACAGCAGAGCCCCATGTCATCAGCCAAAATACTCCTAATATCTGCGCTAAATACACAGCAAATAAGCACTGTGTGAACACTGCTGCATATTTACTGCATGTTTAACATTGAGGTATTCAAGTGAGAATTTCTGCGTATTTCCAGAGCAGAACTAGAGTGTAGTGTAGGTTTATAGGTCAGCCGTGGCTGTGAGAATGTGACACCCACCTCACAAGAAAGGCTAGTGCCCTATCATGTTATGTGAAAAGGTTGATAAAAATGTATATGCACATGCTTTCACTATGGGGGGGACCTGGTGAGAAGCAGCATTAGTTGTTTCAAACCACAACTTTATTATAATCAATGATTAAAGTCCCCGTCGGTTTTTACCACTGAAGCGGAACTTAGTTATGACAGTTCTCTATGTATATCCTATGTTCTCTTCATAGAGAAATGTCAGAATAAGTTAAAGTCCCACTCCAGCGCCCAAAGTCAAAAAACAACTGGTTGCTATGAGCGGGGTGTCATTACAGTCTGGTTCACCTGATGTCAGCTACAGCAACGAGGCTGAGCTGTGACCTGAGATGAACCAGACTGTGTTTCCAGTTCCGCTGTAAACGGACATCTATGAGGATCATGGAGGGTTTGTGTGGGGATAATAAACATGGTTGAAGAGGGATATATTTGTGTTCTATTTCCAAATAAATTATATTTCATGGTGTGCTGTATTAATAACTATTTACTTAGAGCAGGGATGGGGAACGGCAGACCTCGAGAGCCGCCAACGGTGCAGGTTTTCAGGATTTCCTTAGTAATGCACAGATGATAATTCAATCACTTGCACTGTTGATGATTCCAACCCCTATGCAATACTAAGCTAATATTAGCGTAAAGGGGCAGAGCAGCACTTTAGAATCGGTAGTGGGGCATTGAAAGTCCCCACTATCGACAAAGCAGCGGCCATATTAGTTAGGGTGAAGCATACCTAAGCCAGCTTCAGTCGGATGTGACGTCATAAACGTTACCTTGTGACAGAAGCTGGCTTAGGGGAATTATTAGATAGGACTGTTTTGCCACCAATTATTAAGTCTTGTTTGCCAGAGGGATCAAATACTTATTTCTCTCTGCAAAATGAAAATATATTTATATAATTTAGACAATGTGATTTTCTGGATTTCACTTTTGAAATTCTGTCTCTTACTGTTAAAATTAACCGTACCTTAAAATTATAGACTGTTCTTGACATTGTCAGTGAGGAAATCTACAAAATCATGAAGGGATCAAATATTTATTTCCCCCACATCATTATTGATATTATTGGTCTTGCAATAAATTTACTCCATTGTCAGTCACGTTCATAATTGTACATCTTTTTTATGTAGTGTTTCTGAAGAAGGGGTTCACCCCGAAACGTGTAATAAAAGCCACCATATGAATTGCAAAAGCCGTGAATCAATTGCATTCCTTTTAAGAGGAGCGCGGTCATAAACCCTTTCTCCTATATACGATCTTATAGTAGGGTCATATTTGGCAGACATCTTCATTTGGCGAAGTGAGTGTCAGGAGGGAAAAAAGTGGTCAGCATGCACCTTTGTACGGAACTTTAAAATGACAGACTGTGCCTATGTGAATATCTTATGCTAACGAAGGATGTGATAAAGCATTAAGTGCGCTTTCATTTATTTTCTCCATTAGTTTTGTTTCAGTTTCTAACTTCTGATACTATTGACTGCAGTTTGGAAACTTTGAGGATTGACAGCACACATTCACCTTGAGCACACAGAGAAGAGCACTGAATGCAGGATGGACTTGAAACACGAGGTGACTGTGTTTGTTATTTTGCCTCGGGTTCAGTTGTTACAGTTCTTCTGAATAAATACCATGCACAAGTATGGAATCTCTAAGAAACCTCTTAGCGTTTGAACTACCGGACACTTTTTTTTATAGCAGTAGCTTTTTTTTATATATATATAACTTTTGCTCTTCATAACTTTGTATTCATCAGTGAATCCCCCATTTGCAGATGTTATCTCTATTCTTTTATTTCATATTCTAGCAATAAGCTTTCCAAGATATTTCAGAATTTCACAATTTCTGGGGCACAGAGTTACAACTTTCAGGGCATTTTTTCTCAGTATTAGATCAATATAGGAAAACAGATGCAGGTGCATCCAGTTCAAGCTGAATTCAAATGGATACCGAAAAACGGTACTATGAAACCAACCAAGATGTAAAACAAATACTGTGTGAACAGTGCGGAGTTCTTTGGAGCTGACATTGAGTTCTATGGGGGAAAATTGCGGTAAAATACCATGATAGAATTGACATGCTGCAGATTTCTTTGCTGGAATATGCACGCCATTTCCGGCACAGTAAAATACACAGAATGGGCACAACACTTTTAATTTTACATACACTTTGCAGGGAAGGTGCTATACTGCGGAATTGTCAATAATACGCCAATAAAACGTGTGAAAATCATGGCAATTAGGGTGGGAAATCCACAGCATCGGTGCACAGCCTAAAATTCACATATCAGGTCCCCGCTCAGAAACACCACTCCTTCCATTCCGAGCCCAGCCGTGCACCCCAAAATTGTTTTCCCACAACATATGGAGTATCAGCATACTCAGGAGAAATTGTCCATTTTAGCCTCCATATTTTCATTTTCACAGCTCAACGTTATAAAACTCTGCAAAGCACATGGGGATTCAAGGTGCTCACCATACATTGAAATAAAGTCCTTGTGGGTTTAGTTTTCAAATGGGGTCATTTGTGAGGTGTTTTCACTGTTTTGGCACACAGGGGCTCTCCAAAGGGGGCAAGACACCCACAGACCATTCCACCAAAATCTGCATTCCAAAATACCACTCACTCCCTTCAGAGCACTGCCATGCACCCAAACAGTGATCTTCCAAGACAAATGAGGTATCTGCATACTCAGTACAAATTGCTCAACAAATTTTAGGATCCATTTTATTCTGTTGCCCTTGTGAAAATGAAAGAAATTGAGGTTAAAAGAACATTCTTGTTGACAAAAAAGTACTTTTTTTATTTTCACTGCTCAATGTATGAAGCACCTGGGGGTTCAAAGTGCTCACCATGCATCTGGATAATTTCCTTTGGGAGTCTAGTTTACAAAATGGGGTCACTTGTGGGGAAGCTTAACTGTTTAGGCACATCAGGGGCTCTCTAAACACAACATGGTGTATAAAGATTGCAGCAAATTTTCCGCTTGAAATGTCAAATGTCGCTCCTTCCCTTCTGAGTAGGGATGGGCGAATCTACTTGCTAGGACTCGTTACTCTGCGAGTAATAGTGGAATCGAAGGACTCGGTACTCTGTGAGTTTACAAGCTATTACTCGCACAGTAACGAGTCCACCATCCCTCCGTCCCCCCCCGCAGCCTCCCCACCCAATCCTAAGTTAGGACCGGGTGGGGGGAGCAGGTGCAGGGACTCAGGACTCAGGCGGGGAAGCCGGCGGTGAAATTTGCTCACTGCCGCTTCCCCCACTGAGTTCTGACCAGAGGTGGGCTTGGGGGAGGTGAGTGTGCCGGACCGGCCTGCTACTTACCCCTGCCTCCGCCGGCGCCGGCCGCAGACTCACTCCCCGGGTCTCTCTGCTTCTGTTTCCGGAGATTCCCGAACAGTGACAGAGCAGTGAATAAATTAACTTCTGTCATCGCTCGGGAATCTCCGGAGGCAGAGCAAGTCGGCTGACAGCAGGGTTCAGCTCAGGTCATAATGACCTGAGCTGAACCCTGACTGTTTAGTCAGTTCTCAGCTCTGCTACATCCCTGTGTGTCTAAGCACAGGGGTGTAGCAGAGCTGAGATTTCGTTTTGGACTACGTCGGATGGAAGAGGATTTTTTAAATAAAGATGGAGTCCCTAATTGTCTTCTGTTTTATTTCTAATAAAATTATTTTTCTCTGTGTTGTGTTTTTTTTATATTGATTACTGAAAATTCATGGCGGTCATGTCTAATATTGGCGTGACCGCCATAAATTTCGGGCTTAGGGTCAGCTGATAATACAAAGCTGGCCCTAACCCCTTTATTACCCAGTGAGCCACCCGCCACCAGGGCCACTGGAAGAGCGGGGTTCAGCGCCAGAGGATGGCGCTTCAATGGGTCGAGGGGTTAATAAAGATGCAGTCCCTTTTTTAGGATTGTTTTATTGATTTTTCAGAAAAATAAATGATGTGGACTTTGCCGAATTTCTGTAACCAGCCGGATCCAGCAGGCAGCAACAGGCTGCCCCCAACCCCCAGGTGCCTATTTGTACCTGGCCGGACACAAGAATATAGGGGAGCCCCCTTTTTTTATTATTTCATGAATTTCATGAAATAATAAAAAAAAAATGTGTGGGGCTCCGCGCAATTTCTATGTCCAGCCATGTACAGCTAAGCAGCTGGGGCTGGAATCCGCAGCGCAGGGAGGCCCAAGCTTTCTGAGCACCCCCCGCTGCAAATTGCAGCCCGCAGCCGCCCCAGAAGATGGCGCGTTCATTGAAGCACCATCCAGTGGCCCTGGTGGCGGGTGGCTCACTGGGTAATAATGGGGTTAGGGCCAGCTTTGTATTATCAGCTGGCCATAAGCCCGAAATTTATGGCGGTCACGCCAATATTAGACATGACCGCCATGAATTTCCAGTAATCAATATAAAAAAAAACACAACACAGAGAAAAATAATTTTATTAGAAATAAAACAGAAGATAATTAGGGACTCCATCTTTATTTAAAAAATCCTCTTCAGTCCGACATAGTCCAAGACGCAATCTCAGCTCTGCTACAGCCCTGTGCTTAGACACACAGGGATGTAGCAGAGCTGAGAACTGACTAAACAGTCAGGGTTCAGCTCAGGTCATTATGACCTGAGCTGAACCCTGCTTTCAGCCCGACTTGTTCTGCCTCCGGAGGTTACCGAGCGGTGACGGAAGTTAATTTATTCACTGCTCTGTCACCGTTCGGGAATCTCCGGAAATAGAAGCAGAGGGACTTGGGGAGCGAGTCTGCGGTGGCGGAGGCAGCTGTAAGTAGCCGGCCAGTCCGGTGCACCCCCCCCCCCTCTCCACCCTTATAGGTCCGGCAGCAGAGGAATCGCAGCAATACTCATTCCCCATTCATTTACATTGGAATCGCTAGACTCGCAATGAGTAGGGAGTCCTGGACTCGTCAGAGTCTAGCGATTCCAAGTAATTTAGGATTCGCCCATCCCTTCTTCTGAGCCATGCCATGTGCCTAAACAGTAGTTTTCCTCCACATATGAGATATCAGCTTACTCAGTAGAAATTGCCAAAGAAATTTAAAGGTCCATTTTATCCTTTTGCCCCTTTTAAAATAAAAACAATTGAGGCTAAAAAAACATTTTTGTGAGAAAAAGTACTTTTTCATATTCACGACTCAATGCATGAAGCACTTGAGGGTTCAAAGTGCTCACCACATATCTAGACAAAATTCTTGAGCAGTCTAGTTTTCAAAATGGGGTCACTTATGGGGTGTTGTACTGTTTAAGCACATCAAGGGCTCTCTAAACATAACATGGTGTTTGCTAACAATTCCAGCTAATTTTACGCTTGATGCATCAAATGTTGCTGCTTCCCTTCTGAGCCCTGCCATGTGCCCAAACAGTGTTTTTTTTACCAGATGTGGGATATCAGTATACTCAGGTAAAAAGAAATTGCATAACAAATTTTACGGTCCATTTGTGAAATTGCAATATTTGAGGCTAAAGTAACATTTTTGCTGGAAAAAGTAAAATGTTAAATTTTTCCTTCCACATTGCTTTAGTCCCTGTGAAGCACCTGAAGGGTTAATAATCTTCTTGAATGTAGTTTTGAGTAGCTTGAGGGGTGCAGTTTTTGGAATGGTTTCACTTTTGGGTATTTTCTGTCATGTAGGCCCCTCAAAGTCACTTGAAATATAGGGTCCCTAAAAAAAGTGGCTTTGTAAATTTTGTTGGAAGAATGAGAAATTGCTGATGAACTTTGAACCCTTCTAACTTCCTAACAAAAATTATTTTGCTTTCAAAATTGTTCTGATATAAAATAGATATGCGGGGAAATGTTGTTCATTTACTATTTTGTGTGATATAACTTTCCAGTTTAACAGTATAAAAATTAAAAATGTTTGCCAAATTTCAGTTTTTTTTAATAAACACAAAAAATTATCATCCTAAATTTACTACTATCATGAAGTCCAATATGTCACAAAGAAATAATGTTGGAATCACTGGGATCCATTGAAGAGTTCCATAAAGTTACACTGGTCAGAATTGCAAAAAATGGCCTGGTCATTAGGGTCAAAAAAGACTCAGGGGTGAAGGGGTTAAGGTTAATAAGGCTATTAACGCTGGAGATTGCTGTTTTTCTTCATCCATGTACCCAAAGTAAACATGTTTCTACAGCTTGGAATCGAAGTGGTAGACTCCATCTCTTCCTATACAAATTCAATGCTCATAATGACATGCACTCAAGAATAAGGGGGAGGATTTCTTATGAGCAGGGCCGGTTTTAGAGAAAATGGGGCCCTGGGTAAAAGGTTAAAGTGGGCCCTAAATGCTCACATGTTGCACCCGTCACACTCAGACATTTAGAGTACAAGTACAAGCGCTGAATTCAGACTGGTAAATGAGTGCGATTTATAATATTCAAGACATTCAGCGCTTGTTTCCAGCCTTTTTACACAGGATGATGAAGAATGATCGGTGCAAAACAATCACCGATAGAGCAATCTGTCCTCTAGTCTACAGTATCATGTTATGGGCAGAACGTCTGCAATTTGCAGCAGATGTGCTGCTGAGAGCAAGGATTTATGTTCCTCCATAAACAATCCAATCACCCGATGATGAGCCGTATTTTGCTCATTTGTTGGGCGATTGCCAACCTGTTTACACCTAGGAACTCTAATCTGTGCTACTGGGATTTATAAATCTAGATGTTACATACACACAACACACGGTATGTGACAAAAACTCTATATATTACACGTATACACCGAGCACACACACAGACACACACATCCATTTCCATCATTGTCTGTGTCATACAGCATGGCTCCTCCAGGGAGAGTCGCTCTTTCTATCCTCTTAAGGTACCGTCACACGTAGCAATATCGCCGCCATATGGCTGGCAATTTGACGTGAGCGCGCACGTTCCAGGCACTTTTTTGCACATCACTGTCTCCCTGTCACACATAGACATCTCGCAATCCTGCATTTCGGAAATTGTCTGGCGCAGACCAGAAGCAATTTGATATACCCATATCCCCTCCAAATCTGGGCGTCACATGCCTCCACCGCATC